>JAFIRS010002021.1:210000-262059 GCA_018342105.1 Gonioctena quinquepunctata | reverse complement strand
TAACTGTAGCCCAGACGTGTTGACCAGGGTATTTATTATCAAATATTTCTCAAACTTTCTTTTGAGTTCTTGTTTTATTACCGCATCCAATCATAATTGAAATGTCTATTTTTGAGTTTCGGCTAAATGAGCCATAGTTAAATCAAATACACACAAATATTTTTAAATACACTGAAGTGAGTCAGCAACTTATACATATCAAAATAACAGTAGTATGCTAGATTGACATTACATTAATTATGTGGGTTTCGTGAATAATTTTTTGGTGTCTTGAACGACTTTTTCCTGACGTTTAGCAAAACAGATAAGAAAATACCTGATTATTTCTTATGGGATTATTCAAAATCAGAAGTATATTTCAATAGACCAGACAATATTAAAAATTTAAAAGTTAGGGATAACGGAAGAAATCAACAACATAACCCCTGAGGTCCTACAAAATGTTGTACGAGAATTCCAAGATCGACTTGCTTATTGACAAGAAGTGAATGGTGGTCATTTTGAATATTTAATTTAATTGTAAAATATATTGAAAAATACTTCCTAAACATTATGTGACATTATTTCATCATATCAACATTTTCTCAGTTATTATCGCACCAAATTTGAAAAGCTCAATAGTGCAGAACTGAGAATAAAAATCCCTTTCAAAACAAGGTGCCACACGACCCCTCTTCTCTTTAAAAATTTTTGAGGGGGTGCTCATTACTCAGAAGGGGTGCAAGAAGGGGGTAATATTTCCATACTGTGAATTATCAAATTGACAATAGAAATCGACCTGTTTCAGGTTTGTTTAAACAAAAATATAATAATGCTAAAAATGAATTTATTCCATACCCATGGACCTCACTGTATGATAAATGCATTGACTTGAGCCACAAAAAATTATTGTAATTATTTGAATCTCAATACCGTTCTCTGTATTTGAATTCTTTCAGTAAAAAAATTGTTTTCCCTTAGTTTAAAGCATTCAAAAATAAGTACAGGTAGCTTTCCGTTTGATTTCAGAATATCAGCTATTTTTACACGCTTTATATTAGCTTCACTTGTATGTTTGTTTGTTTGTAACCGACTCCTTTGGGCGCGATTTTGACCCACTTCCAGACGTCCGAATGATTTGAAATTTGGCAGGTGTACATAATTCCGGTGACAATGCATTAACAAATGTTTGTGTGAAGAAAAAACCAAATGGTGGCTCCAATATGGCGTACGAGTTTTGTGATTATGGTCCGATTCGCTTCAAAATTGGTATCCGAGGGTTTTTTTGGTCGGAGATTATGATTCTCTTGTCAAAATTGAAAAATTCAAGATGGCGGCTCCAAAATGGTGGACGAGTTTTGTGATTATGGTCTGATTTTATTCAAAATTGGTATGTGGGGGTTTTTTTGGGGTCGGAGATTATGATTCTTTTGTCAAAATTGGAAAATTCACGATGGCGGCGCCAAAATGGTCGACGAGTTTTGTGATTACGGTCTGATTCTATTCAAAATTGGTATGTGGGGGTTTTTGGGGTCGAATATTATGATTCTTTTGTAAGAATTGGGAAGTTCGAGATGGCGGCTCCAAAATGGCGGCCGAGTTTTGTGATTATGGTCTGATTCTATTCCAAATTGGTATGTGTGGGTCTTTGGGGTCGAATATTATGATTATTTTGTAAAAATTGGAAAATCCAAGATGGCGGCCGAGTTTTTTTTTTTTTTTTTTTTTTTTTTGTTTTGGTTCCCACGAAAAGGGATATCCTGTAATGTTCAGAGAACATCGTGGGAACCAAGGGAAATAAGGTAGGAGTTGGTGTTCTTCTTAAATTTCTGGAGGTTGTATGCCTCGGGGAACACCTCCCTAGGCAATGAGTTCCAAAGCCTCGCAGTTCGTTGGATGAATGAGTCTTTGGAAAGTGATGTTCTGCAGGTCTCCAAAGTGACCACGAAGGGGTGTGAAGACTGAACTTGACGTGTTAATCTCGAAGAGACTGCCAAAGGAGGAACGATTGTTGATATTTCAGAAGAGCATCGCCCATGAAAATATCTATAAAATAGAGACAAATCGCCAACTTTTCTACGGTGTTCCAGACAAGTGAGCGAGTTTGTAAGCGAGGCATCACCGACGAGACGAATTGCCCTTTTTTGGACAGAATCCAATAGCTTCAGGATATGTTTAGGTGCCGCACTCCAAATATGGGAACAGTATTCCAGGACAGGTCGGATCTGTGCCTTATAGATCATAAGCAGCTGACTGAGGTGAAATAGCTCTTGGCACGAAACAAAACCAAGTTTTTGGGATGCACTTTTGGCAATGGACCTCACGTGATTTTCCCAGGAAAGGTTATTGCTGATAGTAATACCAAGCATCGATATGGATGACTTCAGTGGTATGGTTACTCCTGACAAAGTTATGTTAGGCACAGTGAGATCGGCTTTTCTAGAGAAAAGACATGCTTGTGTTTTGTTTGCATTGAATTCTACCAAGTTATTGGATCCCCATTCGAGAATTGTTGCTAAGTCCATATTTATATTGTTAACATTTCTTCCTCGTTCATTTCTGGTTTCACGAGCTGATATAGGGGCCCTGGAAGAGAAAGCGGTATGGAGGGTACATCATCGGCAAAGCTGTGTAAGGGACATGAAGTTGCTTTCAACACGTCGTTGATGTGAAGTAAAAATAGTGTTGGTGCTAGAATGGATCCTTCGGAACACCAGCATTTATGAGTAGAGTGTCAGATGAAACTCCATCGACCACTACATGGAGAGACCTGTTGGAGAAAACTAGCAAGCAGAGAACACAGCTGAGGGGCAAGCCATAAGATGGAAGCTTGGCGAGGAGTCCCTGGTGCCAAACTCGATCGAACGCCTTGGAGATATCTAATGCCACAGCTAAAGTTTCTCCATACTTTTCAATAGATAGCTCCATATATGTGAGACGTATGCGAGCAGGTCACCAGTTGATCTCTGATGGCGGAAGCCATATTGCCTATCATTGATAATTCCTGAGTCTTCCAGATATTTCATGAGCTCGATGTTGATGGCTTTTCCATGACCTTCGAAATAATAGATGGCAGTGCGATAGGTCTGTAGAGTTGCTAGGTAGGGTTTTTTTGCCCTTTTTAGGACTGGCTGTACTCTTGCAATTTTCCAATTGGACGGAAATACTCCCAAATTGTAAGAGTGGTTGAACAACTTGCAAGAACAGGTGTTAGTTCAGGGGACATTTCTTGAGAACAATCGGCGGGATTCCGTCAGATCCACAGGCTTTGTTGGTGTTGAGACCAGCAAAATCTTTCTGATAGTACGTTGGCGAAAGGTGATCTCGGGCATGTGACTGTCAATAGGTGTAATGTTCGGGGTTGTTTTCCCGAAGAATCCAGAGTGGAATTTCCAGCAAATAGGTGCGCAAAGATATTGGCTTTTCCTGGGCAGTCGTTGCTAGTGTTCCATCTTCTTTGGTTAGGGGAGGAAAAGAGCTGGAGTGAAGTTTCTTCCCACAGCTTTGGCGAAAGACCAAAATGAACGGGATCCGTTGGGACATTCAACAAGTTTTGATCTTATTTTGGCATTATGAGCATCTTTTGAACATTATATTGTCTCTTTGCATATGCCTCTAGCCTCAACGTATCTGCTCTGGTCTCAGGTCCCGGATTTTTTTGCCATCGATGGTATGCTGCCTGTTTGGAAGCCACAGCTCTAGAGCAGTTACTGTTAAACCAGGTCTTATCGGATGATGTTCTTCTTTCGATATTCGGTATGTAAGTTTGCATCCCCAACATGATGATTTCAGAAATTGTCTCAGCACATCGTGTTGGATCTACTGAAGAGAAACAAACTCCTTCCATGGAAACGCTGAGAAAAACATCGAAGACCTTCCCAGTCGGCCGAATTGTAATGCCACATGGGGCAGGGTGGTATTGTGCTGCTCGATGGTAAATGGAAAGAGCATGTTGTGGAGATGAGGGTGTGATCAGAGTTTCCAAGTGGGGCACAAACTTCTATTCTATACGGGTCAGGATTGGTGGTGAGGAAAAGATCTAGTGTATTGGCAGACTGGTTGTTGACATCAGGGATGCGGGTTGGTAGCTCGACCAGTTGTTCTAGACCATGAGTGATGGCGAAGGCCTCGGCTTGACGACCCTGCATCATCTGTTTTGTTAGAAATTTGAGCCAGGCAGCATTATGTACATTAAAGTCCCCATGATTATGGTTTCAGCTGTTGGATGGTTTTCCTGAATGTAGTCCAGTTTGAGTGATAAAAGTCAAAGAGGTTGTTATATGAAGGTTCATTAGGTGATAGGTAAAGGCAGCAGAGGAACTTAGTCACTTTGGTATCAGATAGCTTAAAACCCCATCACATCAAAGTCTTTCGGTTCCAAACTCTCTTCACGCTGGCATGAAAGGTTAGCCTTAGCGTAAAGGCAGACTCCACCTTTGAACCTGAATCGAGAATGGAGTTCGTAACCAGGACAAAGCATATGGACCTTGTTGGTGGACGAGTTTACTTGTGTTTCTGTTAGAGCCAAAATATCCGGTTTTTTCGTCTGTAGGTGATGGTGGACGTCATTGATGTTCTTGTTGAGTCCACGGATGTTGCAAAAATTAATCTTTAATGTTGAGTCCCCTCGAGTACCTCTCGCCCGGAAATCCGACTGGAGGTATTTTACTTCCGAGTGTTTACTCTAGGAGACTTCATCATTATTACTATTAGCTGAAAATAAAGGAGGAATTGGGGAAAAGGAAAGAGGGAGACCGGAAAGTATCGACCGAACACTGAAACATGGAATGATCCATTTCACAGCACACAAAGTCGATATGGTGGTATTTCACCGGGCGATGAGACCATCTTCCACCTACGGTTATCCTTTTAGTCGCCTCTTACGACAGGCAGGATTTACCCCGGGGCTATTCTGAAGCCGACCCCATACAGCATTAATTGATTTCACCATGTAAATTAAGATATTTTATGGAATTGAAGTATATGAGAAACAATACAGGTCCAAGAATTGAACCTTGTAGTACACCACATGTTAGGTTTCCTATTAGACTTTTTTCATTCCCCATACAGACATATTGTTTTCTTTTATATAAATAATTTTGAAACCATTTATGTATATGACCTCTAATCCCAATATGAGTTAATTTACGTAATAAAATTTCATGATCTACCGCAACAAATGCTTTTGATAGATCCAGCGACACTAAACCACATTTGAGATTTTTAACTAGGTTTATTTGAATTTTGCTTGATCTTCTGAAACCATGTTATTGTCCATTGTACAAAAAATTTATTTTATCGAGGAAATCCATCACTCTTCGATTCATGATTTTTTCAATGATTTTGGATAAAACTGATATAGGTCGTTAATTACTTGAAGTTTCTTTTTTACCACTTTTAAAGATAGGTGTGACTCTAGCAAATGTTTTCGAGAACATCGCCGATTTATTGATCAACGTGCTCATACAAATTCTGTTGCAACCATTTCCGACACTAATATTACCGAAACCAGTCGCTTTTTTGTTATTCTGGTTCGTGATCTCTAATTGTATGTATAAAACTTAAATGACAGCATTTCAAGGATTCCATATTTTTTTTATATTTCTAGTGGATACGTGCCAGTTGAACATGTTGCAGGTGAGTTGTGAGATGGTTATGCGATGTATTCGAAACGTCTGGAACCTCATGATGATCTTATGAAGATACATGTTTGAAAATGTGCATAAGAATAAGCATGAGCTTTTCAATCAGAGAGTCGCTAGCCTCTTTATGCTAGCCTCTTTATCTGGGTTTTTTTCCAGCATTTATTCACTCCTCAAACATTTCTCTCCTTTCTACTCGATTTTTATGTCGAGTTCTTTTGTTTAATATAAAGTATGTTTCTATGATTTGGCATACCCTTGAAAAAGAAAAGTGGAGATTATATTTCTGAGAAATATGTTTTGTGATTATGGTATGATTATATTCAAAATTGGTATGTGGGGGTCTTTGGGCTCGAATATTATGATTCTTTTGTAAAGATTGGAAAATTCAAGATGGCGGCTTTTAAATGGCGGCCGAGTTTTGTGATTATGGTCTGATTCTATTCAAAATTGGTATGTGGGGGTTTTTGGGGTCGAATATTATGATTCTTCTGTAAAAATTGAAAAATTCAAGATGGCGGCTTTAAAATGGCGGCCGATATTTGTGAATATGGTCTGATCCTATTCAAAATTGGTATGTGGGGGTTTTTGGGGTCGGAGATTATGATTACCTAATTTGATAAGATTATTCCATTTTTTAATTTGCAAAAAAATTATAAAAATAATAGTTTAAAAAAAACTTAGAAAACACGCTTTTATGAATAAACCACACTAAAAAGTAGGAAATAAATAATAGTTTAAAAAAACTAAAAAACACACTTTTATAGAAAACCAGACTAAAAAAATGGAAAATAAGAAAAAAATTTATTTTATTTAAAAAAAAGCGTGGGGTGCATGGTATCAATAATTATATAGTACATTACACACCAAGGCGATACCATTCACCCCCACGCTTTTTTTTAAATAAAATAATTTTTTTTCTTATTTTCTATTTTTTAGTCTGGTTTTCTATAAAAGCGTGTTTTTTAGTTTTTTTAAACTATTATTTATTACTAAAACAACCTCAACTTGGAAAGTCTTTTTACATTCATTCATGTGCTGCATTACTTACACTATGAATTTTTACAGATTGTGTTTACAAAGGCAACCCAGTTGCTGACTAGATGAAGAAGAGTTTCTCGTATTGGCCCTTTTCTAGTTGCAATCCAAGATTTATTTGTGTCTTTCCAAATTTGGTTTTTCAAGTCTTAGTGTATGTATGTACAAAAGTAGCTTAAAACTTCCGCCTAGTCTGCAGAAAAATGTATTTGATGGTATCGACAGATATAGTTTGTTAGATCTGTTCAGAAACGCCCTGAATATTCAATTGAGAAAGTGACAGTGGGACTTTTTTCTGGGACCGTTCATTACAAAAACATTGGAATCGATTGAATAGTAAAGTACAGGGTCTATTTTGTCATAAAGGTGTTTTGAGAACCTAGCCAAAATGTTCAAATGATTTAACGTGAAATAGTACGGCGCAAGTGAGTTTATTGCTCCTATTTTGTGTCACCCTGAGTATAAACTGTCATGAAGTTTGCGTAAATAAATGAGCAATAAGTATCGTATTGATGTTTCAACAAAATTCAAATAAAATCTGTAAAGACAACTCGTGGTCCGATTATAGCGACCAGCTGAATAAATCATACAATCAATGGGTCTGGGAGGCGAAAAAAATATCATTCTACTGATAAATGGCACAGTTATACACTATTGTATGTGTTGTTGATGTGTTAGTAACTTGGTAACGATACGGAATTCTGATAAATTATTCACGATCCGTGATACGAAGCAGTTATTTTACCTGATTTATGGCTGATATATTCGCCGGGTACTCTTAATGTAATTGAAGTAAGTGAAATAGCAGAAAAAACTGACGAAGCGATGAATACAATTCGTGGTGTGTATACGGTGAATCCGACAATGAAACTAAAGACAAACCACTTTCTTGAGAATCCCATTCAAAGTATATTGGGGGTTATAACTTTTTATAAGAGTTATTCAATCCAAACAAAAACACTAATATTGCTTACAAAATAGGAATTGAGTATTTTCTAACAACTAAATAGGATTTGATGATTGTTCATTCTCGAATTTGTTTTGCTGAATATCCAATTCATTCTGTTACATTCTGGGTAATCATTCATTTCATCACATAAATGAATAAACCTTTTTCTAATTATGCGATTTTTATATTACTTAGAAGTTATGAGTCATCAACCGGATGAAGCTTTTGTATTGCGGATTTAAGAACCCTGTAGCTGCTTTTGATGATAGAAAGTTGTTCATACAAAAAACATGGGACCTTATAAGAGCATGTTTGTCATCTCAAAGTTCATAACGGTTTGCGTATACTAGTAACTAAACTAACCAACAACCCTTATCCTGACGCTATAGTCCTAGGTATGTACTGGGTAAATTCTCATCACATCTTTCCCTTTTCAATCGACGAAATCAAAAAGGAGGATCTTCTCTAGTCAACGCGTATTTTTTTAAATGTATTATCACGCATAACTTTTCACAGAGCAGTTCGATTTCGAAGATTCTTTTTTAATTGGAAAGGGATACTTTGAAGTTGGTCCCATTTGTTTAAAAAATTCACTGAAGGGTAGAAAAATAAGGGATATTTATCGTTCATCCACTGAATTTTCACTCTTTAACCAATTCTACCACTCATAACTTTGTACTGGGTTATCCGATTCAGATGACACTTTTTTTAATGGACAGGGTATACTTCAGAGTTGGTCAGGAAAGGAATAATCCCCCCATAAGGGTAGAAAAATAGGGGATTATTCATTTTCCATCTGTGAACCGATTCTGTTGGAACTTGGCACGCAAATAGGTAGTTCTGATGACACTACAACATAATGGATACCTGATGTCAATTGAGTAGATAGTTATCAGTTGATTTCAGCCACAATGAATGGAAAAATAAAAACTTTTTAGCAAAAAATTAAACCGACGAGAAAAGCAAAAAATAAAATAAACTTTCTTAGTCTTAATGATAATTGAGCTCCTAAACTAATGCGAGTAACTACTTTTGAGTCGCCGCCGAACAAACCAGCAACTGAATTAGGTAAAGCGTGAAATGATTCACTACTTCTTCGAAGTATTATAAGGATCTTCGTTAATTGTTTGTTTAGCGCCGACTCAAAATTAGTTACTCACATTAGTTTAGGAGCTCAATTATCATCAAGACTAAGAAGGTTTATTTTATTTTTTGCTTTTCAGTTGATTTTTTCGTCGGTTTAATTTTTTGATATATTACTACTACGTTCAAAAACTGAAAATCAGCAGAATGAAATAACCTTCGAATTTTTGCATTTAAAAATTCCCTTGACAATAAACTAGATATCTGTAATCTTGATTCGATTATATTATTTTTCATTATTCCTTGGCATCAAGTTTTGTTCAAGATCAATATCCAATATCTTTACTTTCAACCGATTTCAAATATCAACTTGGTGAGGATGGACATACCACCAAGATTCCAGCCTTCGCCAGACATCAACCCAGAAAGAGTTGTTCCAAGAGTGTTACTGTATATTGGAGCAATAAACGCATACAATGAGGTAATCAACTCAGCGAATAAGTCCCGGACGAATATAATTTCCCAATTAGCTGAGAAATATAAATCGTCCTCGCTTTGGACACACTATTCAATGTTAAGAAGTACCATTCTAATCAACCAAGACGTCGAGATAGAACGTTATTCAAAATTACGTGCGTTTTTGAAACGCAAATCCGATGGTTATATACCGAGAAAGGCTCAAACATTCACCCCAGATGAAATACATTCATTCATAAACAAAGCACCTGACGAAATATATCTTGCGACAAAGGTAAAAAATTGATATTTTTTCAAAAGTTCACTCAACAAAATGAGATAACCTAATTGGGAACTTGAATAGCTTCATACCACTTTAATTTGCAAGCACCTGGGTAGCACATAGCTTAGGATCTGGACTTTCAGTCTAGTGATCGTGAGTTGGAATCACGCCGGTGAGGTTTTTTTCTTTTCCAACCACTGATTTAACAATTATCAAACTGTTTGAAATTGAATGAAATAACGAAAATTGGAAATATTTTGTATGTATCTTTTTTTTAGGTTGCACTGATCATGGGAATCATGGGAGCCTGTCGTGCGAATGAAATGCACTCTATGAAAATGGGTGACTTGGAAGATCTTGGATCGGCTATATTAAAGTGAGTTCAGACAGCACGTAAAATAAAATAAGAAATAAAATAAAGTAAAATGA
The DNA here is from genome assembly GCA_018342105.1 of Gonioctena quinquepunctata. NCBI lineage: Eukaryota > Metazoa > Arthropoda > Insecta > Coleoptera > Chrysomelidae > Gonioctena > Gonioctena quinquepunctata. Next base: position 252,200 of record JAFIRS010002021.1, on the reverse strand, counting down.
GAAATAATAATTTTCAGAGTGTTTATAGAGCTGAGTGAATTAATGTCAGAAGTAAGAAGCTGTCAATCGAAACTTGGGATTTTATGTTGAGGTTACCTCAATTTCAATGATTTATACTTGAAAAATTGGTCCCTGTTATTGTTCATTGAATTAAAAATAAGCCACTATTGACAACACTAACAATATTATAAAATATTCGTCATCTAAACACATTATTGGCCAAAAAGGTTTTTTTTAAAATGGCACTGAACACACCATTTTCCGGTTATGAAAACAAAAACATATACTAGGACTAAATAGCCATTATATCATGTCATCTATCATCAACTTTCGTCAGTTTATCTTAATTATTCAGTATGTACATGTGCCCAACAACTAGTCGAAGTAAAATAAAATAAAAGTTCAAAGTTAACCATCTTTTATTTTACTTCTTATTTTATATTACTTCTTATTTTATTTTATTTCTGTATAAACTTGTTATGGGTGTTGTGTAGTTTTAACTTTTCAAATTACTTTATTTTATTTCTTATTTTATTTTACTTGCTGTATAAACTCACTATTAGTCACCATACCAAACACCAAAACGAAAATTGTTCGGAAGTTCACCATAACTGAGCCTTATCGCCATTTGTATTGAATATCACGCTACGACCGAGTAATATATTGACAGATTCATTTTTTTAAATTATCAGAAAGGTAAATGCACCAATCAAAGAATTGCAATAAATAAATTCGGAGCCATGGGAAAACAAATCGCAACATTTTTGAAATTTCCAAATCCAGAACTATATACTGGGCATACCTTTCGTAGATCATCTGCCACCCTGCTAGTGGATACGGGTGGAGACATCACTTCTTTGAAGAGGCATGGAGGGTGGAAGTCAACATCTGTGGCGGAAGGATACATAGATGATTCGATGAAAAATAAAATGAATACTGCAGAAAAATCTTGGGTTCAATGAAACCGTCTACCAGTACCAGCAACATCTCACAAACATTTATTGCACAGAATACTTCGGAAATGAAAAATGGAAATGTGAATTTGGATATAGAATCCTCGATACCTTCAGTTATGATTTCCAACTGGTCCAATTTTACTATTAATTTCATTAACAAAAATTGATTTTGTTTATGTTATGAAATTTTTCGAAATATAATTATAGATTTTTTTATTCATTAAAAACTTCCTATTATGCAATTAAATGAATTACACTCTTTCAGGATTTCCTTCACAAATGAATCTTATTTTCATTTCAATAGTCCTGATATAAGTCACAGAAAAAGTATGGTATTCTGCTCGCGAGAAATAGCCATTACTCGCTCGATTGATTTACGACGCTCGCCTTCGGCTCGCGACGACACACTTCATTCTCACGAGTAATGGCCACATTTCTCGCTCGTTGAATAATATACTATTATTGCTCCACTCAGAAGAGATTTTGTTTCAAACCAGGGCCGGATTAAAACGTGTGGAGGTCCAGGGGCAACAAAGGAGTGGAGGCCCTAATTATTTTTCAAACAAGTTTTTTTTATTTATTGCGGAACAAATTAAATTATTTCGACACGAGCATATGTAGGTATAATAAAATACAAGAAATAAATTAAATTACAGCGTAAACAAAGGGATTCTTGCGAGCTTTTTTCGACGAAAAATCATTGATGATTTCGGTCAAATCCAGCATCCGGAGAAAATCATTCTCAATGCTAAGAAGCGATAACTTTGATAGGCGGCTTTGTCTCATCGTAATTCGCCTATTTTTTTCATTTTGGAAAATGAGCGCTTTCCAGTGCAATTTGACATCATCACATTCTCAGTTGTAATATCACAAGAGAGTGAGAATAATTCGACATATTTTCGAAAACTTGTTGCCAGGCAATAGACAAGAGAGACCAACTGGCTCGAGTGGCTATTGCCAACAAGTTTGAGAAAGAAATCTAGATAATTATTTTCTACTATATCGAACTCTCGTGTGGTATTCTTTAGATTATTTTTTGATGTTACGATCATGAACACATTTCCTTGCAAAATTATATAATGTACTAAACCGGTTTTGATTCATTTCACACTTTTCATGCCAATTAATGACAGACGTCAAATTAAAAATATAGGTTGTCAGACAATAAAAACAAAATACCTCAAATTATTCCCGCGACAATTTTCTAGGTAGAATATTCCCACTATTGATTGGCCAAAACGTATATGAATTATTTGAATTGAACGTTTCCATTGGTTTCTAGCAATGTCAAAAATAATCACTGTAATTTCAATGTTTGAGAATGTAGCTCTGAAATTTTGGTTTTCAAGAATTTGATAGTAGAACATCTTATAAAGATAGATAGATAGTCCTTTTCAGAAGGATTTACATTTGTTGCGGAATGTCATCCTTCTCTTAGACTCACACTTTCAGATTTCGGGGATTTCTCTGTTACAAGCGCGCCACTTAGCGGACACTTGTCAACGCAAATAAATAGGAAAAACAGGTATAGACCACAGAACTCATAGAACTAGAAGGCTAAAATAAGTGGAAGAAATTGATATGATTCATCACCACATGTATAGATGGTACACACGTAATCATGCGCATATCATCAACAACATTGCCAGTTCATGTACTTGTACGAGAATTTAATATAATGGCATTATGATGTAATGTATTACATTATATTCCCATTAAAAGATCCGACTATCGATTACTCAGGATCCTTAAGTTCTTCTGTCATATGTATTCAGGAGATAATATACAAGTTAAGTGGAGCACTTAACAACTGATGGAATCGTAATAAGAATTATGATTTCCTACAAACTCATTTGGCAACGCTGTTTAGATCAACACCTGTTATTTAGTCCGACGACATTTTTATTCAGAGCCGGTCTTGCGTCTGTGGTTAATTTGTGTTATTGATAGGATATTTGATCTACTGAATTCTATAAATCCTTTGGGCAAATTCTACAAGGAAGACAACAAATATTTCTGGAATCCTTTTTTTGAAAATGCCTTAGGATACTTTAAAAGTCTCAAACATACTGATGGTGAACCACTGCAGTTTTCAAAAAACAGACTCCAATTTTGGATTTCTTCATCACAATAAATTCAATTATTGGAATGTGTGAAGAGTACATTGACAAACATCAACAGGTTGAAATACATGTTAACATTCCAGGTACTAATGTATTTTACAATAACAATGATTAACTTTTTAGGAAAAGAAATGGCTGAATAATAACCCAACATCATTTCAGTTTTATTACACTGAGGCTGATGTTGCAACACGATATAGAAAATGTTCATGGAAATTGTTTTACTTAGGACAATACTTCCATTTCAACAACTGAATACTTCCAATACTTCCATTTCAACAACTGAACCTGAAATAACACTGCATGAAATGCTTTTAATTAAAAAATATAATTTATATATTAATGATAGGATTTCAAGGAAGATTGAATTCCTTCCTACAATATCCAACTTTAAAGAAAATGTTGATACATTGCAGGTTTTGTAGTGAAGAGCATAAAAAAGTAATAAAGTGTAAGGTGTGCCTTTTCGTACTGGAAGAAGAGAGAAAAGCTAGTGTAGATCTTGATAACTTCAAATTATTACATAGAAAATACAGAACTGCCTCTTTTTCTGGATTAATCAAGACTTCTGCAGATGTTGTGAAGTGTTGTATGTTTACAGAGAAAAAAATCAAGCAAATAATAGCAGAGGAAAAAAATATGGATGTTTTTGTAGAACTATTTCGGGAACTCTTTTCGAAGACATTGTTTTCTAAATTAGATAAGCATGTTTTTGATATAGCTATATACGAGATGTACCACAAAATGAAATTGATAAAATTTATTATACAAATTTACGATAAAATATGTTATAATAGTGTTGCTTGGTTGCAAGAAGAAAATGGAAGGAAAGAACTGAATGGGAAGAATCTATCAAAAATTATACTTTTTTTTCACATCAATGATATTATACCATTAAATTATGTTAAATATTTTTTTATTTATAACGTGTACCAAAAAGTACCAGTAACTTGAAAACTCAACTTTATTAGTATACCTCTGATATTCTAAATCTGAGTTGTCAATTGGATGACAATGAAATATTCCCAATGGTTTTTTATGAGTGCGCGCGCGTGTGTAATGAATTTAGGAGTCTTGTCTAACCGACAAGACGAATCTCCAAGCAAAGGGCTGAGTTTCAATAGATTGCAGTATGGAAACACTCTACCAGGTGCAACACCTTGCCAGGGACGCGACTCCGAGTTCCAATATCGAAAGCTATGACAAGAAAGGATACGACCTTAGAGGCATTCAGGCATAATCCCACGGATACTAGTTTCGCACTACCGCCCTCTCAAGCAAAGTTTCTTGATGACTTTTCTAAAAAAACTATTTTCTTCAGTAACGAAAAACAACATTTCTTTTCGATAGCCCATTACAGATTTCTCGATAGGCACCAACTTTTATCAAGTATAAATTTCATACTTCTTTGGAAGACACGCTATATTCATAGCATTCATATTTGAATTCCCCAATATTTTTACTTTGAGACAAAATATTTTTCAGGCACTAAATACTTTAATTTCAAAACTGCAAGTGAATTGTGATCGTTATTTAGTCTCCCTCATACCTACCCATTCTCGTGAAATGATAATCAAAGAATAAAACTAAATTATCTTTGAAATGAAATATTTTTTATGTGAAATACTGCATACAAATTAGTTCATATCAAATAAATAATTCAGAGAATGGAGAAGTGAACTCACAATAGCCACTAAAAATCATTCTTTTGAATAAGCCTTTCTTCCCGAAACCTTACGGTTATTGGATTCAGAAATTCCTCATAATTTCAGTTGCACTCCACTATTCAATTCGATCTCGAGTACACCCATCTTCAGAAAGTTATAAATTACACTGAAACCCCCCCTGTCATGGCAGCGGTTTTAATACGCATGCCCATGTGTGTACCATGCCGTACAGTAGGGCTCGTTCCAGCGAAACGGTATTGGCGTTCTAGTTCTATGTGTTCTGTGGTATAGACGGGCAAAGTGTTTGTAGAATCGACAGAAAAATAGTCAACAGAACTTTTGTTCTATTATGGAATGCGCACAGGGCTCTTATAAATAATTTGATGCAATCATATTCATAAATTGAAATATTATTTTCTTTTGCTTATGATTATTGAATTTCATTGTGTATATAGATCGCTTGTGTCAATCGAAGAATACATCGACAGAAAATCCTTCATTTGATAAAAAAAATGTATATTTTTTTTAAAATTCAATTGTTCTTGTTTTTACAGCTAATTTCGATACGATATAATATTTTGTATAATAGTATGATGTTTTACTTGGTGATTGTTTCTCGCATATACACATGAATCATCAGATCGGAGATTAATATCAACCATGGATTTTGACAAGAATACGAAACATGTTTTTGAATGTTTAAAACGAAGAATGAGAGGAAAAAGTGGGAGAACTGCTCTTTCGTTGTCAGATTTTTTATATATAATTTTGCATATCCTTCGGTATTCGTTAGGAAATTTTACCTAAAAATGTATATTGTGGAGGCCCCTCTCTTGTGGAGGCCCCGGGGCTGCAGCCCCGTTTGCCCCCCTCTTAATCCGGCTCTGTTTCAAACGTTAAATTGAGATTATTCAGTACTCAAAATGCTTTCAAAACATATCATTCAAATGGCGTGTAATAGATCTGATTGCTTCCACTCCCTAGGTATTTTCTTAGTATTTCCCATCGTTGGGGGCTGCAGCTGAATAAATTGTATAATTGTTGGACTGTTTCGAAAAAAGTTTGAGCCTCTGCACAACTTTCAACAGCATTTACTCCACACAAGTTGAGACTATGGCAGGCACATGGTGAGAACTTTGCAAGATGATTCCAGTGACTGGAATAGACTGAACCCCTTTCTAAACACCGGCCATATCACTTCCATTGTCATAACCTTGGCCACGTCAATCTTCCAATGGAATAGCATTCTCTAATAGTTTTTACAATGAGGACTCCGGGCCCCCTGTCTTCTCGGGCCACGGGACAATTGCCCCCTCTCCTCTCACCGGGCCTGTATGTTGTCCCAATCATCAGAAGATAATAAACATTATTTGTAATGGGAATTTCCCACCGTTACCCAAGAATCTGAATATAGAAATAAAATACTTCTCAGTATTAATGATAACTGAGCTCCTAAAACTGATGTAAGTAACTAATTTTGTGTCGACGCCAAACAAATAGCATGGACCTTTTTATGCACTATGTGAAAACACTGTAATTAGAAAGTATATGTGCTAATATCACTTGGGATTTTTTATTTTATTTTTCAGATGGGTAGTTTTTCCATAATCCGGAAAAAAGTGGTTTTGTGACGTCACGTTCACTAAAAGTTGATTTGGCATCGTTGTGAAGCTCGCCATGAATAGTTGGTATTGAAAAATTTCAGAAATTATTTTCTAATTTTAATAACTATGAAAATGTCTAAAAAGTGCTATGTGCACGGTTGTCTGAACACCAGTGAAAGTGAATCAAACTTTTGTAAAAAGCGGAAATATATGCTTTTGTGCAGAACATTTCCAGGTGAGTACATCAAGGAACGATCTTTCATTTCACTCAATGCAAGTTTGCAAAATCATCGATCAGTACTATATTTTATATCCAGTCCTATAAACATATTGTTCTTTGGTTCCAGCTGAAAGAAGATACTACGAATTAGGAATATGCTAGAACAAGGGGATCCAAATTGATGTTGAAGCAAGATGTCTGTCCACATATCAACCTGAAATGACATTGGTCTGACAATGTTTCATCATAAGTATATGACCTACCAACGATGAAGAAACCCAAACCAAATGAAAACATCACTCCTTCAGCTAGTAAAACTGTGTTGAGTGACATTACATCCATGGGAAATATTTACTCAAGAGTTTCGAATAGTTCTTCTCCTAGCAGTAGCCAAGCTAGTACATTATCCGATTCACCAAAATAACACCACCAAAAAAAATTCTGAGTATATTCCTAGTCAGTCTTCATCCGATCCTGATTGTGAAAATATCGAAGGACAGCAGCGCCAGCGCCTATCTATTGCACTTATAGAAAAGAAGAGTAATATTATTTGGGGCTCCCTGAAAATGTTTACCACATTGTGAAATACATTACCAAAATTGAGTAAATTAAATAAATGGATGTTCTGATAAGTTTAAAAAAGATACGGGTTGGGGATGTATACTCTCGATTGGCTGATGACTGATATGAGTAAATCAAGTGTTCACAAGATTTTCACAAAATCTGTGCCTATGATGGCAAATTGTTTATTTATAAGAGCTTATATATTGTCCTGAAATATCTTAAATTGAAAGAAATTTGCCGATCCCTTTCAGAGCTCGTTATAAGAAAGTTAATTCAATTATTGTCTGGAAATTGAAAAACCCTCTGATCCTGTTCGTCTGTCCATGACTTGGTCAGAATAGAAAAAATGCAATATTGTAAAATTTTTAATATCTGCTACTCCAAATGGCACAATACAATTTATTTCAGGAGCATACGGTGGACGAATTCTTTAACAACTTTGTCGATAAGAATAATTTCTTCTATTTTGATTGATAGAAATTCAAAAATACTTGGAATAACTAGAATGTGCAGTATTATGTCAAAGTTTTCTAAGGTTTGTTGTCACATTCTCTTCATGAATGCCAATATCTTCAGAATTTTTTTTTTTCTATAGCTCTGTAACCATAGGGAAATTTTTCACCATAGAAAATGTAAGCCTGTATTTGTAAAAAATAGATTAGTATCCCTCAACAAAGAATTGGTGTGAAATAAGTAAATAATTTTTCAAAAAATTTACGAAATTTGTATGAACATACTTCAAGTCTATTCATTCTAAATTATTAATTATATTTTCAGTAGTTCAAACTCAATAAATATTTGACTCATCACATGAAGGAAACACTAACAGGTACCGAATATGAATTTATTTATATTATAATACAAACAGACAAAGCCTACATATATATTCACAGTATAATGATTTATGATTGATTATATCTAAACAATCAGGAACGTTTCAACTAAGAACCAAAGTTCTTAGTTAAAAGTTGGGCAACTTTCTAGTCATGGTTCTTAGTTCTTGTACTAGGGGTTCCATAAACGCGCTCATTGATTTGCTAGTGTTGAATCCTTAGTTATTAGTTCACTTAGTTCTTGGGAACATTGCATAAACAAAGCATTTCATAATCCACCCTTGGCAAATTTTCCGAACCTGCTTTTACGAAGCCTTGTGTCATTGTAAACACACCAAATCGTTTATGATATTGAGAAATTAATAAGTTGATAAACAATAAACATTAACCTCAAATGTCAATATGATTTTAATGGGAACTGTCTTTAATATTTGCGGTGTTGCCAATGGTCGCTCTTCATCAAAAGGAAGGCCCGTTCAGAAACTTTGAATGTTTTAAATGAAGAAAACCGTTGTTGAAATGGGTTTTTTTGTTGATGGGTCTATCAATAAACAGTGTTCAATTATATTTAATGGGGTCGCTCTTCATCAAAAGGAAGGCCCGTTCAGAAACTTTGAATGTTTTAAATGAAGAAAACCGTTGTGTGTGAGGTGAGCTATATTTTTGACAAGAACAGTAATGCGTGTTTCTGAACGTGGATTATGGAGGGGGTAGTTTTCGATGAACGTGACGTCACGGGTACACTTTGAAACGCAATATCTTTTCGAAATAAAAAATATATGATGGCATTCTAAGTCAATTGGACGTTTCATATGAAATATAATCGACCTATATAAGTTTTGGAAATTTTTTTTCGTAAATGTAAAGGTCCATTGAATTAGGCAAAGCGTAAAATGATGGCAGCGGGATGCACGGCACGTTTTGATTACTTCTCAAAAGTAATATGATGATCTTCGTTGATTGTGTGTTTGGCACCGACTCAAAATTAGTCACATTAATTCAGGAGCTCAGTTATCATCAAGACTAAGAAGGTTTATTTTATTTTTTGCTTTTCAGTTGATGTTTTCGTCGGTTTAATTCTTTGTTGAAAAGTTTTAATTTTTCCTGTTTTTGTGGCTGAAATCAACTAATAACGATTTACTCAATTGACTCCAGGTATCCATTATGTTGTAGAACTATAGTTTAACCATTTTCAATTGCAGATGCTGTTTCTATAGGGAGCAATTCAAAATTCACTTCGCTAACACGAGCGTGTATGCGAAGAAACGAAACGAAAAATAATGTGTACCACTCGTAAACATTCTCCGTCGGCGAACGGTAGATCAAAAGAGCCGTTAGTCAACGTGGATTTGAGTCCCAGCTGTCTAGTTTTGCAGCAGCCAATCAAAACGGACCACAAGCCAATGATATGCCTGTAGGTGTGTCTATACGTTGAGACTAATGAATCACCAGTTATATTCATTCAGCATGCTTCACAGTGCTTCATTCAGCATGCTTCATAGTGAGTAGACGTGATAAAGCAGAGCTCCCAGTAAAGGTGTCAAACACACAGCTAAATCATTTACAGTGTCAGTCATCATCCAATCTATACGTGAGAATAAAAAGTTATACACATCTCTCCAATATGGTTATCACGCGTGAAGTGAAAGATGAAATCAAAAATGCAGTAAGTTCCGCACTTAATTCTATATTAACCGAAGATTTCATAGAAAAAATTGCTGAAAAAGTAACTGATACCATCACATCCAGATTAGAAGAAAAACTACTAACACTCGAAAAAAAGTTACTGATATAGATAGTCGTATAAATAATATAATTTCTGACAATAGTACAGTCATCCATAGTCTAAATTCGGAAATAAATCAACTGAAAAATGATAATGTCGCTGTCCGCAAAATGTATGATTATCTCGAGCAAGAAACGAAATTGAGTAACTTAAGAATCTTCAATCTCAAAGAATCCGAATTAGGTGACACCAAAGAAGATGTATTAAAATTACTCAATAGTAAATTCCCACACCAACTTAAAGAGGATGACATAACCATCTGCACTAGAGTAGGAAAAAATGCACACAACAAAGAAAAACCAAGAGGAATTTTTATGAAGCTGAATAACCAATCAATACAAAAAATGATATACAAAAATAAAAAATTACTCAAGGGCACCGGAGTTGTCATGAAAGAAGATCTTACCAGTCATAGACTGAACTTAATGAACAAGGCTATTGAGAAGACAACGATAAGAAGTGTATGGACCCTCGCGGGTAACATTTTTGCTATAAAAAACAATCAAAAAATTTCGATAAAAACTGAAAGTGATTTAAACAGACTATGAACTCTAATCTTATTCAATTCTCATTACCTGTTAGAATATAATGTGTGATATTTTTAGACAGTTATTCAAAACTATTTATTTCTGTTAAAAGTACTAATTTGAGTGTACTATGTGCTAGGTATCTCCATTGAAAAAGGCATACTTCTGAGAGCTCGCTAGCTTTCAAGTTTCTTACCACCCTTTATCAATTCTTACGAATACGAACTTTTGAATTAAATTAAAATCATAATTTTGATATAGATAGAAATACTCGTATTATTTTTTAATGATTGAATTTCTGGAGGAGTTGGATGGAGAAGGAGAAATAAAAAATGAAATATTTGATACTTTGGAACACAGCTTCTTGAATACTAGAAAAAATGAGAAATACAAAAAATGCATATTACCAGCAGAAACTCGAAGAAAATAATACTAATTATAAGAAAACTTGGCAAATTATAAACGAAGCCACAAATATAACTCCAAAAAATAAAAACATCAGTAACACTTGTATAATCGACCAAAATGGAATAGAGGTAAATAGTAATCAAAATAAAGCAAATATCTTCAACGAATACTTTGTGAAAATAGGAAAAACAATGGCCGAACAAATTGAACACAACTACTTACAAGACAATGAAATCAATAAAACCCCACAAATATCCTCTATTTGCCTAAGTCCCGTATCAAAAAATGACATCACATTAGCTATATCTCAATTGAAAAACAACTGCTCCCCTGGACCAGACGGTATAACATCCAAATTAATAAAAACATTGCACACTGAACTCTTAACCCCATTATTACATCTCATAAATTTAGTATTTACAAAGGGAAAACTCCCTAAACAATGGAAGGAATCCATAATCACCCCAATCTATAAATCAGGGAAACAAAATTTACTCTCAAACTACCGACCAATATCTATAATAAATAATCTCGCAAAAATTTTTGAATACTGTTTGAAAGAAAAAATAAATAAATACTTCAATATAAACAAAGTCTTAACAGAAAACCAGTTCGGTTTCCAAAAAAACTTAAGTACGGAAAATGCTGTCTTAAACCTGTCGGAGCAGATTGTTCAAAATTTAGATAACTCAAAAAAGTGCCTTGCTGTTTTTCTTGACTCAGCCAAGGCATTTGATACAGTATCACATAAAATTCTAATTGACAAATTATATGACAATGGTATAAGAGGCCCAGCACTCGAGGTACTCCGTAACTATATTGAAAATAGGACACAAAGAGTCAAAATCCAGAATGCCCTAAGCGAGTCTGCGGTGGTCACCGTGGGTGTACCGCAAGGTACAATCCTGGGCCCACTCCTATTTTTAATTTACATAAATAACATGAGTCAAATTAAACACTTCCACGGTCGTATAATTTCTTACGCAGACGATACTGCCATTGTTTTCTCCCATAGCTGCTGGTCAGAACTATACCAAATCACTGAACATAATACGGCCAAGCTTCATAAATGGCTAAATCGGAACCTTCTAAGCTTAAATATCACTAAAACGAAATTTATAACCTTCTCTATCGACCAAAGAGATCAACCACCAGGAAAAAAATTGAAAATACATAAAAATGACTACCAAGGCTATGGTAAATGCACATGTCCCATAATAGAGAAAACCAGCACAATCAAATATTTAGGGGTAATGATAGATCAACATATGAAGTGGGACGAACATGTAAACTATGTTATAAATAGAGCAAGAAAACTAATACACAAACTCTATACACTTAAGGACATCCTAACCAAAAAAGTAATACTCATAGTGTATAACTCATTAATTGAGTCCGTTTTCAGATACTGCATAACAGCATGGGGAGGAGTCTTCAACAATGTCATGCACAGACTTCAAACAACACAAAATAATATTCTAAAAATTATATTAAAAAAAGGTAGATTATACTCCACTGAACAGCTATACCAAGAATCACAAATCCTGAATATCAGGAAAATTTACATTTTGCAGAGCCAAATCTGGATATTTAACAAAAAAAACAGAATTCTTAGTCAATCCAGAAACACAAGACATACCACTGATCATACTGTGTACATCCCAAGATTTAATAAAACTCATATGCAAAGAAGCATATTTTACTTGGGCCCTAAAATATTCAATAGTTTACCGACCGAATTAAAAGAGTGCAATAATTTGAGAATCTTCAAGAAACTCATGAAGTTACACATCCGTCAAAATCCGCTAGAAACTAGATTTTTCCTACAAAGATAATCTCGACTAAACCAGGGAACAACAAAAAATTATACTTATATATATTTGTAGCCCTTCTCCATCCAGTCTTTTTCTTTCGGTCTTTTTTTTTCCCAAAACCATCCATGTATATTCTCTATTTGCTACACTCTCATTTGTAAAGAGTGTTCTTTTGATACTAATACTTAATCCTTGGGCTAGTTGGTGTAACCGCAACACAAGCCTTTCAGGCTTAGGCGGATCCGCCTAACTGGCTCAACCTAAATTGATTTTAGCTATTAACTGAAATATGTATCATTAAGATCGTTACTATGTGAATATTATGATGAATGAATGAATAAATTGAATAAATGGAATATACGTTTTTACGAAGTAGAAAAACTCAAAGTCGTCTCCACAATTTAATATCGCAATCAATTAGTTATGTGATGGTGGATAGGTAAAGAACCATCGATTAGTAGATGTTTCGAACCTCTATAGGTTCATCATCAGCGAGTGTAAAATTATGGAGAAGAAAAAATGATGGGTAAAAAATCATTATTAATTATTAGTCAAGAGTTCATGATTGAAACAAGTGGAAAAATGAAGATTCGCCTTTAAAAGTTGTATTTCCCTTTTTTAAATCTAGGGAGGCTAAAGACAGTAGCCGATATAAAATAACGACATGTGGAACGTGGAACAATGGTAGCAATGCGTAGAATCATACCACTCCACTTTGAGATACAATGGACTTCCACCACAGGTTAGTTATACAGTGAGGACGTAAAAAGTCCTCCCCTTCCCCCTTAACTTTTGAACGGAACAAGCTGTCGAGGTCGGGTTAAATTCAGGTAAAAAGGTACCACTTTTTGGCATAAAAATGATTGTGGTCACGTGGTCTAGTGTCAAGAGGGCACCATCAACTTTTTTTTTTTGTAAAGGGGAGTCACGTGGCTCCTGGTTTTGAAGGCCTTCCGATTCTCTATCCAACACTGCTTCGTTTGTGAAAATCGGCCAATCCGTTCCAAACTAACAAGCGTTTGAAATTTGCTTCAAATATTTTACAAATAAATTAAAAACCTAAATAACTTTCAATTGCAACATAATTTTAAGTAACAATTGCAACTATTCCAACAAGTGCTCGAAATGTTCACCGTTCACGTCTTGACAAAACAAAAGTCGGTTGTGAAATTCATTCCGAACGTTATTAAATGTTTCCGGGGTAATACTGTAACACACATCTGTTATTCGGTCCATAAGTTCCTGGAGTGACTGTGGCTGCGTGACGTACACCTTAGATTTTATGTACCCCCACAGAAAAAAGTCCATAGGTGTCATATCAGGTGACCTAGCTGGCCATTCAATGGGGCCACGTCGGCTTATCCACCGTCCCGGAAAATTCTCGTTAAGCCATTCTCGGACAGGTCTGTATTAGTGAGGGGGTGTACCATCTTGTTGAAAGGTAACATCCATGGTAAATTCATTAGGGTTTGCCCTAACTACTTCTTGAATACTGTGATGGATCTGATTTTGAAGCATATTTAAATACAGACGCCCAGTTAAATTTTCTGCCATAAATATTGGACCTATGATATGGTCACCCAAAATACCAGCCCATACGTTGATCTTCTCTGGAGTTTGAGTATGACCCTTTCGAAAAACGTGCGGATTTACGTCTGACCAATAACGCACATTCTGTCTATTTACTGTTCCATTTAGATAAAACGTACTTCCATCACTAAAACAAATAGAGTTCATGTAACCGGGATTTTTGGTTATGCGGTCAGACATGACCTCACAAAACTGCAGTCTTCTATCCGGGTCATCTTCTGTTAATTGATGCAACATTTTTAATTTATATGGGTGAAATTTGTGTTTTTTAAGATATTTTTTCACAGTGGTCGTAGATACGTCACAAGCCGTGGCTACCGTTTTCGTTGTTTGTTGCGGATTATTAACAACAGCTGCCAGAACGTCGATTTGCTGTTCTTCTGAAATAGATTTTCTTCCAGATCCTTTTTCCCTCATTACGCAACCAGTCCTTAGAATTTTACTAACCAATTCCCTAAGTAGGTACGAGATATTGGATTATTTGGGAAGCGCTCATTAAATAGACTTTCTGCTTCATGGTAATTACGCCTAGCTTCAGCGTAAATTAAAATTGCTTCGGTTTTTTCTTCTAAAGGACGAGAACGAGGCATTTGAAATTTATAAAGAAATGCTGAAACCTATGGCAACTGTCAAAAGTATCGATATGATTAACGTCACTATTAGACTGAGATTGGAATGAAATGCTATTTGGAGTCTCCAGCAAAATAACTAAGGTATAAAGAAATTAAACAAAAAGCACATTTTTAAGTACAAATAATATGCCAACAATTTTACCACAAAAAATCAACTTCTCGACCAGAATCAGTAACGGAGTTGAAATTCTGCTGCAATTGATAGTTAAACTAATTTATTTGTAAAATATTTGAAGCAAATTTCAAACGCTTGTTAGTTTGGAACGGATTGGCCGATTTTCACAAACGAAGCGGTGTTGGATAGAGAATCGGAAGGCCTTCAAAACCAGGAGCCACGTGACCCCCCTTTACAAAAAAAAAAGTTGATGGTGCCCTCTTGACCCTAGACCACGTGACCACAATCATTTTTATGCCAAAAAGTGGTACCTTTTTACCTGAATTTTACCCGACCTCGACAGCTTGTTCCGTTCGAAAGTTAAGGGGGGGGACTTCTACGTCCTCACTGTATACGTGTTTAGGAGGTCTGAGTAAATAAAAGCCAGTATCGTATCTGGTTTGGGATCGAAATAGGTTTTAAAATATTCTATAGTTGTGGTATGTTGGAAAATATGGCTTTTTTTCGACCATGAAAAAATAAAATTATGATGATCTGATTGTCTATTAATAAATACTTCCTCGTTTATGGCATATTTTTTTATTTTAACTTATTTTTAAAATATTTAAATATCTAAATAAAATTAGTTATCTCCGCTGCTGCTGCTCAAAGGATTCCGCCTCAAGACTGGGAAACTGGTTTTTTATGCTTCTGCAATTGTAAATGGTTTGACGACTATACTTATATGTGTGCCAAGTTCCAACGGAATCGGTTCACAGATGAAAAATTAATAATCCCCATTTTTCTACCCTTGAGGGTGGATTATTTCTTCCCAAATCTGAAAATGACCAACTCTGGAGTATATATACCCTGTCCATTAACCCTCTATTGCATGAATTATAACAGGGATTAAATAAAAAATCAAAAAATGTCTAGATGACTTCATTTGGACCAAAATAACATAGTAATGTAATTTTTGTATTTTTTTTGCAGTGGATTAGAAACAAAAAATCGAAACCATATATGGTTTGGAATGCATTAGCGCCTATTGGTATGAAACATTCATTGGACATATATGGTTTCCAATGCATACAACGAAATGCTAACTTCCAAATTATGAGATAATAGTGGTATGAAATAAAATAAGATAACAAAAAGTCAATCATGAAATAGTGATAAACAATTTTTTTTGCCATTATAGCATAAAAACACTTTCCATTTCCTGCATTTTGTATGTGTTTTTTGTGAACACATTTGGCATATCTGGCGGTTTTTCTGCTATTCTGGCATGTGGCCTATATTATCAATTCGAACTGAATTCAGAGGCAAATCTTGAGTGTCTCATATGAGTTTTGCTTCTTTTCACTGAAACTGGTGTTGAAGGGTTCAGAACAGCAGGGCTTCCTAGGCGACTGGACGTTGGCGTTCCAGTTTGATTCTGGCTAACAGTGGAAGGACGATCTTTCTTTCGCGATCATAATTTTCTTGCTTTGCATACATTTTCAGAAATCGCTTGTTTGAAATCGAACAGAGACATATAAGAATCGCTTCCGGTCTTCCTACGCCAAAGAAACCAAGCATTTACTACACACATGTCGACCATGTGGAAAAATATTTTTTTGTACCATTTTTTAGACCTTAAACGTATTCTGTATAAATCTAATGAATCTACATCTCCCATATGCCGATTGTAAACTTCAACAGCTTGGGGACGGTATCTCCTTATATTCCTTTTCTTTTCTGAAATACCTGCGCTTTGTAGTTCGTGGTTCACTGCCAACGTATGTTGACAGCATATTCACTGGCTTATTGTCAAACCAAGTGGTGATACCTATTTTGATGTTGTCAATTACGGTAACTTTCTCGACAATGAAACCACGGCCTTGCTTTTTGAGATCTTTGGCTGTTGGCATTTCTGAATTTGGAATTTGAATCGAACAGCACCTAATGGTAAGATACCATTCTTCGCAAGGTGAATTTGTAGGTTTGGGTTGTTGAACCAGTTATAAAAAAATATTTTGTGATTCATATTTTTTGGCACAGTTCCTGTCAAACGAGTCACAACATTACCACTCACCCGCAGGTCAAGTGCTCCGTCTGGAGAAGTATTACTTTGTTCGCCAGCGAATATATCAAAATCATAACTGAAACCTGATGCTCCACTGAGGACTTGATTTTTATATCCCCACTTATGTGGTTTTGCAGGATTGTATTGCTTGAGCTGGTTACGGCACTTTGTAGGGATAATTTGTTCATCAACAGCCAAAAACTCTTCTTTCGGAACTAATAGAAGGCGCTGTCTGATTCCTTCAAGGAGAGGTCAGACTTTGAAGAGTTTGTCATGGCCTAAATTACCAAACCGAATGAAATTAGTGTTGTCATCGAAGTGAAGGTGCCTTTTGATGGTCTCCCACCTATTACAAGTCATTGTTTCATATATTTGAAGTTGCCCTATAGTTTAATTCCAATAAAGCCTCGATTATGGTGATTTTACTAAAGACATAAATGTTATCATACCTAAAAATTGTTCCATCTCGTTTTTTATTATACTTCCAGGCTCATTCATATTATCTTGGAGAGCCTTTATATTTGATTGTTCAACAATCAGAGTTATCAAATTATCCGGAAACAGAAATAGAAAAAAATCTGCAGGAGTTTCTAATTCTTCAATGTATACAGGTAGTTCTGTAACTCCGATAAACTTGTAGTTGTTTTCGTCGAATGGATCCAAATTCCCCAGTTTCCAATCAATTTTTTCTTGTTTCTTTTTTATATTTTTTTTACATCTGGAGAGTGGAGAAATATTTTTAATATTTTCCTCCCCATCATCCGATGAATCATTGTCGGTTTCAGGGATGATAAGGGACCTTCCATAATGTAGAGCATAATGGGAAAAAACATAGTGGCTATCTGAATCAGAGGCTGATTCGTCTTCACTCACTGACCCATTGCAAGGTATGGTGTTGACATGCTTAGATGAACCATAAAAGCGAGCAGGCTCCATTCTGTGAATAAAAAACAGTACCACTCAATGCATACTTGGTTTCGTCATATAGGTCGCCGCTAAGATAGTCAATTGGTATAATTCAAGGTATAAAACATGTTGTACACAAAGGAGATAATCTATATTTGATATAAATATTTTTTGCGAATTGTTACTTACCTTGTTCTTATCAAAATAGAGCATCAAACTTGCACGTCACAGAGACTACTAGGAATGATTCACACGCATACAGAAATTTGAGGTTAACATCGTGGATACCTTGAAATATAAACAACAAAAAATACACTGGTGTGTGAGAAGACCGGATGATGGAAGGTCTGTCGTGTTTCGTCATCAATGACATTTTATCGCGAGAAAAAAAAAGTTGAAACTTTGAAACCAAATATGGATTGTATGCAATAGAGGGTAAAAAAAATAAACATCTAAATCGGATAACCCAGTACAAAGTTATGAGTGGTAGAATCGGTTAACGGGTAGAAATTCAGTGGATGAACGATGAATATCCCCTATTTTTCTACCGTTAGGTGTGACATTTTTTCTCAAATTCAAATGGGACCAACTTCGGAGTATACGATATCCAAAAAAAGAATGATCGAAATCGAACTGTTCTGTGAAATGTTATGCGTGATCACACTTATGTATACGCGTCGACTAGAAAACCTCCTTTTTCATTTCGTCGGTTAATTAAATAAGGTTTCAAAAGTACACTGAACCTAATGATTTTTTTTTCGTCTGGAAATATCCGTTCATGAATTCCCGAGTGAATTTTATATTCGTTTTTGGGGAGACGAATGCACCATAGTGCTGGAACTGCAGAAAAATTTAATTGAATTTCCAGGTTCTCCTGATATTATTGGCATGCTGGTAGCCCGATGCTTTATTCAAAGCATGCCCTGATTGCCAGATTAAAGCACAGCTTTTACGCTTATTACATTTGCATAGGTGGAGAGCTTGGTTGCTACTGAAATAATTCATTTAAAAAAAGTCGACGTTTTCCTGCATTTGATGGAAGGAGTCTGTGTCGGGTCAAGTATGGTTAAGAAGGAATTTTAATGAGATTCAGTTGATTTGTGGCATTCGATATTGCAAGTTACGGGGTTTCTGTTGAGTAATTGCTCTCATATCTTTCAGAAAAGATATCCATCCTGCCTATAAAAATAATTTCATGATTTATGGAACTAATCCTATAATTATTCATACAAGGAACATAAACGAGCAGATCCCGAAAAAGTATGCATATTTAAAATAAGGCCATCATTTTGGATAAAAGAAGGAATTTCGGTTATATTCGTGAAGGAGTATTTCGCATAAGTTGGAAACAGTTTCATTAAACCTATCATAAAAGTGCTCGCGTGAGAATATGAGCACTTATAAAGGGATTTGTAATCAGTCTGAGATAGCGAGAATGTTGGATTGTTTGATCACTAAAAAACTATCGTGGGGTCTCAATATTATATCCAACCAACAACATGGTTTCTGTCGAGATAGATCAACGTCAACAAATTGTTGCTTTTTCAAAATTACATTATAAATTATTCATAGCAGGTTGATCCTATATATACGGACTTTTCTGGAGCCTTTGACAGAGTCAACCACAGTTCATTACTCGGAAAACTTGAAGCTTTAGGTATAGATGCAAACATTTCAGATTGGATCAAAAGCTATCTCACGAGTAGAGTCCAATATGTGAAATATAGAATCTCAGGTGTACCACAGGGATCTCATATGGGACCTCTTTTCAACCTTCTTGTCAGTGTCCTCTCTGATGGCATCATCAACAGTTCTTTTCTAATGTTTGCTGATGGCTTGAAGATGTTTAGAACAGAGTTTGCAGTTGGATCTTGATAACTTTTCCAAATGGTGTAATAATAATTTATTTAAATTGAACATGAATAAATGACAAAAAATTACCTTTTCGCGTAGTTATGATATCATTGATTATATAAACAGGGTTAACGGCACATACTTATCAAGAACCAATAAAATTAAAGATTTAGGAGTAACATTCGACCCAAAAATGACCTTTAAGCATTAGATAACAGAGAACCGCAATCGGAAAGTTTTCGATTGCGCAATAACCTATGAGAACCCCCCCGTGAGGGAAGCCACTGATTATAACATAGACGACCCTTCGCGCTTCAAACGTCCCAGGCACTCCCTGGAGTGATGGGCTACTCACCAATCCATACTGGGTAGTGGAAGCTGCATCCTCTATAGAAATCACCTTTTTTCCAAATTCTGATCCAAAATTCCTTTCTCGGCCATGTTTGAGAACTATCATCATGGCAAGGGCTGGAACCGGATTCTAGTCCTTCTTCAGTCAAAATTCTATATTCGAGAATGACTGTTGCCCACTTATTTTAGTTGAAAGAGTAAGAGCCAGGGTTACACTCGTTTTCAAGTAACAGTGATAGGAGACCATGAACTATATAACAGAGACATCATCTCGTGCTCGTAAAATGTTGGGCTTTTTCCTTCGTCTTGCTGAGGAACGAACTGCCCGTTAACGAATTTAGGATTATATATTGTGCACAGATACTAGAATATAATTAAATACTTTGGTCTCCTTGCTACAAAGTTGATTCTGCTCTCTTAGAGAGTTGTCAGAATAAATTTTTAAGACATTGTGCCTATCACAGGGGATTCAACAGGAATGAATATAGCTATCCACAAATATAACATATTTTAAATATGAACACGTCGATATATAGAAGAATGGAAATTGATCTAGTATTCTTTCATAAAACCATCAATGGCTTCATAGATTCTCCTGATATTATTAGGCTGAGTACACTTTCTGCAAATTGTAGGAGAAACAGAACTAGTGATATTTTCAGAATACCATTTTGTAGGACGAATTAGGGTTAAAATGAGTCCTTCAATAGAATTATGAAAACGGCAAATACTCAAAATTACGAAGTGATAAAAAACAATTCTAAACCTTTTTATGTTTAGTCTCATGTAGACATATGTGCATACTCTGTATTTTTATTATATTTTTTGTAAATTGTATAATTGGCTTGTCCGTTAATAAATAAATAAATAATAGTATATTGTACAACGAGCACGGAATGACATACATTTCCTACGAGTATGAAAGTTTGCAGCACGAGCTGCAAATCATACGAGTAGGTAATGGTCATTCCGTGCGAGTTTTACAATATACTTTGTCTACGACTGTTATACTATACAGTGTAAGTAAAAAACAACAAACATGAGAAATGTACTTTTATTAATTAATTGAAAAAAATAACGTACTAGGTAAATGTGTCAAGCACCTACTACAATAATCGCGAAAAAATATCTTCTCATTTGTTATCAACAATATTCAATGTTACAATCATTAAATAGTATATTAAAGTATAAGTGGATAAAAAGGGCTTTAAAACACGCGCGATTTTTCGAGCACGACGGCGCAGCCGGAGTGCTCGAAATAGAGCAAGTGTTTTTAAGACCAGTTATCCACGAATACTTTACGTTATTTTTTTTTATTGGTGCACTTTGAAATCATATATACTGGTATTATTACTACAAAAAATAGAAATAAGAACTAATAATTCAAGAAGGTTGAATTCGTGATGTGACATCAGTATACCTTTCGTTGTCATGGAAATGAGAAAAACATTCATTTGCAATTTGTTACCAAAGATCAATATTTGTTGTCACCAGAGCTCAAAAATGAATGATTCTAATATCGATTTTTTGAATAGTGAGGCAGAATCGCGGTTAATACCGCGAAAATCCAGTGATATATATAAAAAAGAATATGAAAAGTTCATCAAATGGATGGAGGAGCACATATAAATGAACTAATTGTGAGTAATATATTATTTGACGTTACAAGGTACTCCTGTCAGATCAATAATCAAAATTTGTCATTTAGACTTCACGTTTCTCGATTTGTTGATGTTGTCATGGTTACCTTTAAAAAACGCGCGTTTTTTAAAGTTCGATTTAAACACGCTGAGGCGTGCTTTAAATGGGTAAAAAGGGGCACCAATAAAAAAAAACAAATTTTGGGGAAATATAATCCTTTTTTTTTAAGGGAAAAGTTGACATTATTAACATTTTCTGTAACTGATGTCGATGGAAGGTCTGACAACTTATTGATCGATCCTAATATTTTATTGGCTATGTTATTTCGACTAGTCAGGGACTCTTCGATGTAACCCTCAGCTACTGTTGTAGAGCGCCAGCCACCATGCCGTTTTAATGTCGTTATATCTTCGCCACTATCTATCAATATTGTAGCTGAAGATCTGCGGAAACAGTGGCCGGTGTATAACTCAGGATTCGGAGGTTTTAAGTATGAAGCAATTTGTTTTCCCATATTTCCTATTTTATTTATTCCAATTTTTTGGACAGTGCATTTTCCTTTCTGATAATTTAGAAAAAAATAAGCATCGTTGACATTACTTGGTCTCAGATTCCAATATTTTTTCACATTGTTAGCATATTCTCCCGTTACAGTAAATTTTCGAGAAGTTTTTGTTTTAGTGTTCGGAATGTGGACCAAAACTGCGGCACCTAAATCTTCAAAATCGTGAATGTTCATTTTGTACATCTCATCTCTCCTACAAGCACCCTTAATTCCCATGATGAGTACAACCTGCAATAAAAAAATATAAACAAATTATAATTAATTAACTGATTGTTGTGGAACTTACTTTTGCTACAAGGTATTCGTTGTCTGGGGCTTCTTTGATGAACGTATCAATCTCCTTCGTTGTGAAAACTTTAGATTTTTTTGCTTTGTATCCATCTGATTTCCGCTTTAGAAATGCTCTCAATTTGGAATATTTACTGATATCCACGCCATTATTGATACTAAGCATCGTTTTCAACATGCCATAGTGTGCCCATAAAGTGGAAGATTTAAATGTATTTGATATATTTCCAAAGTAAGCCATCAGAACATTCTCTGAACGAGAACTAGTTTTCTGTTCTTTGCACCAGTCTATGAATAGGGTATACGAAACTGTGTATTTTTCTTTAGATTCTTCAGGCATTAAATTCAATGAAGCGTTATTTGCTGCCTCCATAACACTTGGCGGTGTTAAACTTCTTTCACTGCCACTACTTTCCATGCTGAACTAATTTCGAAATACCTTTATAATATCGTTCTGTCAAAGAAATATTGAATTGTCACTTATGGTGATTATATTGTCTGTATGGTTACGGCAATGTTCCCTGGTTACGGCGTCTTTTGTTTTATTTACTCCAGGCCTCTTTTGTCGTGACGAAGATTGCGAAGATTGCGTTTTTCAGACATTGTGCACATTGTGCACTAATTTTACTTGAAGGTAATTTTTCAACAAGTTAAACGATTGTTAACTAACAAAATTTTCTCGAACTTCTGTCTTAATTGTAAATGAAATTTTTTCACAACTTCATTATATCACAAAAATTATGATTTTTGAAAAACAAAATTCCTCAATAACAATTTTTAATTGTTTAGAACCGTTTTTTTAATATTTCTATTGTTTAAATAATTAGTTGAGAATTTTTTTTTTCTAGAAATCATAATTGACAGTCCTCTATAAAGTAACAAAAAAATATTTTTTTATCAACAATTCCATTGTTTATTAACTTAGCAATTTGTTATAAACAAATTTTTAACTTTGTTAGATATTTTTTCTGAAACTTCTAAAATTTACAAAAACAACCATATATAACAAAGTATAGAAAAAATTTGTTTACAATTTTTTATTGTACTCTGGGAATTGGAATTGGGAAAAATTGGGAATTTTTTTTTCTATACTTTGTCATATATGGTTGTTTTTGTGAATTTTAGAAGTTTCAGAAAAAAAATCTAACAAAGTTAAAAAAAAATTATAACAAATTGGTAAGTTAATAAACAATGGAATTGTTCATGAATGTTTTTTGTTACTCCATAGAGGACTGTCAATTATGATTTTTAGAAAAAAAAAATTTTCTAACTGATAATTTAAACAATAGAAATATAAAAAAAAAACATTACAAACAGTTAAAAATTGTTATTAAGGATTTTTTTTTCAAAAATAATAATATTTGTAATATAATGAAGTTGTGGAAAAAAAAATTTCAAAAATATTGAAATAATCAATTTGTTTATAAAAAATTTATCAACAAATATCGGGAATTTTTTTTTTGCAAATAAATTTATATATTGTATCAATAAAAAAACGATAATATGATGATTAAGGAAAAAATATTTTTTTTTAATAACATGTTCAAGTACAAAAATTATTGTAAACAAAGTATGGATATTTTTTTAACTTCCATGGCGTGATCTTGTTAGGTATGTATATAAGAAAGTCTACGAAGCGAAAAAATTTTACGACAATTATTTAAAAAAATTTTTTCATTTACAATTAAGACAGAAGTCCGAGAAAATTTTGTTAGTTAACAATCGTTTAACTTGTTGAAAAATTAACTTTAAGTAAAATTCCCATCGGGAACAAATTATTTATAGTGTTCCGAATACACCATAATTTTTTCAAATTAAAAAAAAAACATTAATACCTTAAATAAATTAATTGATGTGTCGTACTCGCTTTTGACGCCGCGCGCGCAACCTAAAAATGTCGCTCGGAGACCCATTTTCAGCGTTAAATTGAAATTATAAATAATGGAGATAGAGTTCCGGGAGCTGGGAGTTTGTTATTGAAAATTTTCTCCTCTTCCAGATTTTTTTTTGAAATTCCTTAAATATCGATATTTTATGAAATATTGGCAAAAAACGAAATGCAATTTTTTTTTCATCTTCAATTGTTTATAATTTTTGCAATTTTTTGAAGCGTGTAACTTTTCAAGCAGAGGCCTGAGAGCGTTTGTTTACATGGAAGACCCCCTTTAGTTTTTGACAAGGAACCACCAACTGAAAACTTTCGCACTTATTTGGTAACACCCTGTAGAGGGTGTCATATTGCGCTTTCTTGAGACACCTTGTATGAATGAAAGTTAAGCCATCAAAGAGTTCGAATGAATCGCTACAACTTTTGTGTTTAACATTTTTTTTTGTAATATATAAAATAAAGAAGTTGGGGACTGCATATTTACTTCATTGACTAGTGAATTTTGTATATTAGAATGTCCTATTTAATAAAGATCTATCTACATACTTGGGGGCCCATTATGTTCTGAACAATCCAATAAAGTTCTAGTTGATGATTTACGTTGAACAATTTGAAAATTAACAGGTTGAGGGAGGTATATGTAGGTTCGCTGTGTATTCACGTCTTGAACGAACATCATCTTAAAGAATTGGTCCAGAACGAATTCTCGGGGAATGTTGTGTAACCGGACCTGCAAAAATCAATGACCCGTGGCGAAATTATTGGTTAGAATGCCACACAGTTGGCGTTGCGTCATTTTGTTATAAATCGTGATTCTGTACTCAGGTTACTACCTGTTTCGGAATATCAACACCAGTTTGGTGCACGGTATTGCAATTTATTATTCAATGAAATGAAACCGAATATACTGTTATTTGTCGGAAGGTGGATGAGGTTGAATGGAGGCAGAAATTGTACAAGAGGACGGTGTTTCCTGCGAATATTTATATAGGGTGTTCCTCAATTTCGGAATGTTTCAGAATGAGGCTGTTAACATGCTTTCCTCATGTTCCGATGTTGCAGTAGCACCAGTAAATTTTTAGCCTCTAACAAGATTTCTTTTAAAGTGGCGCGAAAACATTGCTAGTAAGTAAAATTGGAACGATTAAATTTACTGGGCAGTACTGTTCGGAATATTCCTCATGTTCCGATATTGCTGAAAATACTGACAACAGTTAGTAATTTCGAACGCTTCACAGTGGCAGTAAACTCAAACTACTAATTATTCTTCGGGCCAGTAAGGCAAAAACAAATACAGAACATAACCTATTGTTTTCATGGTGAAATCTTCCAATACATCTTGGAACATTTTTCTGTTTAATTTGTAGATGAGAACATTAATTTTGCAATGATAATCTGATAATAACTGATTTTAGATTATGTCCCGTTTCTGTTGACAGTGTTTTTATTTTAAGTCATAACATAACTTACCTTTTTTCAATTTGGGGAGGTGATACTGTGACTACATGACCTTTTCTGCAACAGTGGCACCAGTAAATTTTTAGCCTCTAACAAGGTTTCTTTAAAAGTGGCGCGAAAACATTGCCAGTAAGTTTCAGTAAAATTGGAACGATTAAACTTACTGGGCAGTACTGTTCGGGAATATTCCTCAAGTTCCGATATTGCTGAAACACTGACAACAGTAAGTTATTTCGGAACGCTTCACAGTGGCAGTAAACTTAAACTACTAATTATTCTCGGGCCAGTAAGGGAAAAACAAATAAGAACATAACCTATTGTTTTCATGGTGAAATCTTCCAATACATCTTGGAACATTTTTCTGTTTTATTTGTACATGAGAACATTAATTTTGCAATGATAATCTGATAATAACTGATTTTAGATTATGTTCCGTCAGTGTTGACAGTGTTTTTACTTTAAATCATAACATAACTTCCTTTTTTCCAATTTGGGGAGGTGATACTGTGACTACATGACCTTTTCTGCAACAGTAGCACCAGTAAATTTTTAGCCTCTACCAAGGTTTCTTCAAAAGTGGCGCGAAAACATTGCCAGTAAGTTTCAGTAAAATTGAAACGATTAAATTTACTGGGCAGTACTGTTCGGGAATATTGCTCAAGTTCCGATATTGCTGGAAATACTGACAACAGTAAGTAATTCCGGAACGCTTCACAGTGGCAGTAAACTTAAACTACTAATTATTTTCGGAATGATTCGGACCAGTAAGGGAAAAACAAATACAGAACATAACCTATTGTTTCATGGGAAATCTTCAATACAACTTGGAACATTTTCTGTTTTATTTGTAGATGGAACATTAATTTTGCAATGATAATCTGATAATAACTGATTTTAATTATGTCCCGTCACTGATGACAGTGTTTTTATTTTAAATCATAGCATAACTTACCTTTTTCAAATTTGGGGAGTTGATACTGTGACTACATGACCTTTTCTGCAACAGTAGCACCAGTGAATTTTCAGCCTCTAACAAGGTTTATTTAAAAGTGGCGCGAAAATATTGCCAGTAAGTTTTCAGTAAAATTGGAACGATCACATTTACTGGGCAGTATTTCGGGAATATTCCTCATGTCCGGTATTGATGGAAATACTGACAACAGTAAGTAATTTCGGAACGCTACACAGTGGCAGTGAACTTAAACTACTAATTATTTTCCGAAAGATTCGGACCAGTAAGGGAAAAACAAATACAGAACATAACCCATTGTTTTCATGGTGAAATCTGCCAATACAACTTGGAACATTTTTCTGTTTTATTTGTAGTTGAGAACATTAATTTTGCAATGATAATCTGATGGTAACTGATTTTAGATCATGTCCCGTCACTGTTGACAGTGTTTTTACTTAATATTTTTTATTTGTTTTTGGTTTGTATTAATTAGAAATTTGAATGTTCACTGAGACGGCCAACTTTTTTTTTGAGAAGAAGTTGATAGTATGGTAGATGTGGGGTATAATATGGAACAACATATCAGTAGCATTTTTTACTGAGCATGTCATAACCAACGTAGTTTTTTTATTTGTGAAATAATTTGTGATATAAAATGTATTAAATTTAAAGTCGGATTCAAAAGATAGAGACTAAAGTTTATCTTCCAGTCGCAGATGATTCTACATCTGATTTTATGAACAGCCTGTTCATATTTTCGAAGGATTGACTCAAATTATTTTCTGAGGAGGACCATACCCTGAGGTATTCTCAAATATTTTATTGGTAATTTGTACTCGATCGATTATATAATATTTTTCTGAAATGGAATTGCGGTGAATTCAGAATGGAGACTATTTTTTTAGGTATTGATGATATTGGGATTGACATTACATATTCGATGGAGACTATAGTATTTAATTGTTACTTAATTCGATCCTAAATACAATTCTGGGATAAAAATTTGGAAACGAACCACAAGTAGCAGCTTCGCATGTGAAAGTGTAATTCATATATTCTGTTAAAGAGATATAATTGTTTTGATAGAATGAACGCCGGCACGAAATGATTATTATTCAAGCAGCTTCATTCTGCTAATGGATGTCTAAGGTTACCAATTCGATTATATAGGATTGTTCTTCCAGTTGGGAATTCGTTAAGATATGATGCCGTTGGATATCCTCTGGTTTCATCTGACTGTGATTTCTCATGTGATCTACCAAGGACTAGATTTTCTGTACGAATTAGTATATAGGGTGTCCTACAAAAGTTTTCGTGGGTACACATCTTCTTAATGAATAGAAATATCAATATTTTCTGAAATAAATTCACTGTGTTATTTGCTATTCAGTAGTACACAACATAGATATTGCAGCGCTCTCAAATTAATTTTAAGATACTACCCCAAAGTTGAAAAAGTAACTTTACTTCTTTTTCAGCTATAAAAATCTCAATGGCTTCATCTACCCTGATATCATTCGAAATGAACATCAGAACATATTTTGCCAAGAAGTAATTTCAAGACGATACATTTTTTGTCTAGAGTTGCTGCGAAAAATTGGATATCAACGTATATGAGAGGAGGCAAATTTTTGCTGAAATAAAATTTGGTGAAGGTTTCAAATGTATGTATTAGGTGCACTTAGACTTTTTGTATTTACTCATAATGAAAAAAATGTGTTTTGAATGCTATTCAAAACAAAATATAGACTGATAATAACGTTGGTAATGAACATAATATTGTTTCTGAAGATATGGAGATACAGTTTCTCATGAGAGTGGACATCGATAAAACATCATCTAGGGAGATCGCCTCCGAGTTGGATACAGTCGTGAAAGTGTCAGAATAATTTTGAAAAAACATAACTATCGATCTCATAAATATCAAATACATCAACATTTGTATGAAGACGATAGTATAATGAGGATGGAATATTGCAGGTACTACGCAGTAATGTACAGCCAAATAATGAGTTTCTGAAAACAATTGTATTCTCCGATGAGTAAAGATTCACCAATATTGGTTTATTTAACGAACAGAATACTCTATATTGGACGCAAGACGTATTTATTTAGGCAGGGGAATTTCCAAGAATGTTTTGGGTTTAATGGAATATTTGGAGATCGAATAATTGGTCCCATAATATTTCATGGACCTTTGAATGGTGGTAGATACCTAAGTTTCCTCACAAATTGAATTGAAGATTATTTAGAAGATTTACTGCTGAATCTGGAAAATCGACTGTTTTTCACCAGGATGGTTCACCTCCGCATAATAGTAGGATAGTGACGGATTACCTTCGTGACCGATTTGGGAAAATGTGAATCGGAACATATGGCCTGCAAGATCACCTGACTTTACCCCTTTAGATTTTTTATTTGAATTACAAGTTAGGCAAGTATAACGCCTCAACAATTGAATAATGTATACGAAATACTGCGAAACGAGCTCGAAAATGTTTGGATGTTGGTGGTGGACATTTCGAACAGCTATTATGAGATTTTTTTTTTCATTCTTTTCAGTTATTAATTGAATTGTGAGAGAATACCTAATTGTTATTCCTTTGATTACAATACTATATCAATCGAAAATCGATAGTGTAGCATTATTTTGAGAATTCCACGCAACTGTCAAAAACCCAATAAAATTGCTCCTAATGATAAAACATTTCTATTGAGGTTGAAGCTTTGTTGATTATTTATTCTCTCCTGCAGAGAATCAAAATAAGATAATACTACGAGCTCGATACCCATGGTAACTGAAATTCTGACGCATAACTGACGTTTGAATATCGTTTCGCTTTCGAAATATTAGTCGGTGATTTCAACAGGAAATGGAATCCAATAGATGGGGAACTGCTACAAATGAGCAAACAAATTCGAAAATAGTATTACAGAACTGTTCAAAATTTCAATTGTAATGAATTATTTTCTGTATCTAAATGAGTTGGAATGAATAATTCTAGTTCCAATTATTATTACGGCAAAAAAGCAAACATTGTGAAATTCTCATACAAAATACAACTCGTGTCGATATGAAAACATTTTAACAAAAAATTTAAACCGACGAAATACGGAACTGAAGAGTAAAAAATAAAATAAGCCTTCTCAGTCTCAATAACTAAGCTCCTAAACTAATGTAAGCAACTAATTTCGAGTCGGCGATGGAATCGAGTTGCGCGGTGACATTCTGATAATTTTTTTGAAACAATTTAATGATCTTCGTTGATTGTTCGTTTGGCACCGACTCAAAATTAGTTACTAACATTAGTTTGGGAGCTTAGTTATTGAGACTAAGAAGGTTTATTTTATTTTTTACTTTTCAGTTCCGTATTTCGTCGGTTTAATTGAATTTTTTTTTTTTTTTTCCAAAAATTTACTTATTCATCTTCTTCAACTATTACCAGTTAAATAATATGATTATCTACTTTTACTATTTGTTGTAATATACATTATTTTTGTTGTTCTGGTTAGTTTATTTCATTACTCTGTATATCATTCCATCCTCTCATATAATGATGGTGATGGATGTAGGAGAACAAAAGTAATGACAGTAGCGATCTGTCATTGTCAACTACATATGTGTGCCAATGTTCACAAGTGAAAAATCAATTATCCCCCAATTTTCTACCCGTAAGGGTGGATAATTACATTCGAAATCCAAATATGATCAACTATGAGGTATACTCTATCTAATGAAAGAAGAATCATCCCAATCGAAGAACTTAGTACAAAGTTATGCCTGATAGAATCGATTAACGGACCAGAATTCAGAGGGTGAGTGATCAATATCCTTCATTTTGCTACCCTTAGGGGTGGATTTCATTTTTATATTCAAATGGGACCAACTTCGAGTAACCGTATCCACTGAAAAAAGAATTATCGGAATCGGACGTCTCAGTAAAAAGTTATGCGTGATCATACATAAAAAAAAATATATACGCGTCGAATAGAGAACCTCCTCCTTTTTGGTTTCGTCGGTTAACAATTGTCCTGAATATTCTTCTCCTTCACAATTACTGGTTATTATAAAATTTTAGGCAATACAACACGTACTACGCACTAGTTGTTTCAAAATTTTATGATAACTCGTCAAGTGAAGTGGAACAATAATCGGCAATTTTATCGGCACTTGTTATAACATACATGATTATTTGAATAAATTTAGGGAGTTCATTGCTCTCTAGATCGAAAAATAAATGGGTGTTCTGTCAAATTAAATATCAACTATAAGGTATAATTGGATTCAGATAATTGAACATTGAAACAATGGGCGTCCCATTTGAAAATCGAAAGTTGATGTCATTTCCGGAAAAACCGAAAATTGTTTTTTTTCCAAATATGTCAAAAAGTTAGACGGCACTTTTTGAGCATATTCAATGTTCCAAATTTCAGAGATATAGCTAGAGAGATTAAAAGTTATGATTTCGGATCAATATTATTCATATGAGTATATATCAATGTATATACTATAATTTTTCTTCAGATGATGAATACTAGAACTGCAAATAGAGTAGTTTTGATACTATTTATTAGAATACATATATATATATATATATATATATATATAGTAGTTTTTTCTTCGAATGGATGATGAATAGTAGATGTATTAGGTAGGTTTTGAAGTCGTATTTTAACAAAACTCTTTTTTCTGTTCAAGCTTTCGCAACTATATTAGTTTCTTCTTCAGGAACTCTAAATAACAATATGATAATATAAATATTAAGTACAACTACTACTACTATATACTACTTACGAAAAGTGAGGTTTTTTGAGAAACTTATACAACATAAAATAAAAATACTGTTAATCTCGGATAATTTCAACTAAAATCTAGAATGACATAAATTTGAAGAGAAGTGATTTTTTGTCATCTTGATGTTACAAGGATGGGCTGAAATTTGTTTTTTTCTGTTGAATTCATAATTATTTTACAGGGTGTTAGGATCATTAGGTGGAGTATGATGATTTATTTTATGATGTGTAAAAGATACGTGTTGTTCTGTCTCTTTTCGAATTCACAGATTGAGGTTCATGAAAAATCCTAGTGATTTCTGAAAAAGTATTTTTGTTCATTTGATCTCTGTTTAATATTGAAACATCATCATATGAGAAATTATGATCTATTTTCCAAATATGTTTTGCCAAAGTACCCAATTGTTTGTATTTCTTAATCACTTTTGTGTGAAGTTATTATGTCTTTGAGACGTCTGCTAGTTTGTCCTATGTATTTTTTGTCTTATAAAATATATATATATATATATATATATATATATATATATATATATATATGAGAATTATGTCAGAATAATGAATGTCCAGAAGGGATTGTCATTTATTATTAAACTCATAGATATAAGATATCAAAAACCGACTCTTACATACTATGCTTAAAAAAATTCGTTCAAAATAATTGAAGTTTACTTCTTTCCTTCATCATGCTAGAGCTAAGGGGATACCTCTTGGAATAATTTGCTGAAATTGCCTAGAGCTATCAAAAAAACGACGAAACAAAAACAATCTTTCCAAAATAAGAATATGGTCAATATAATGCAGCTTATGCATAGAACACAAATGTCTACAGAATAGAAGTGGGCGATTTTGAATAAGGCACACACACCTTGAGGTTACAGAGGCTACAGAGGAAGGTTTTAGTTACATGAATTGCCTACTAGTCTGAAAAAAAATAGTAAGATAGATCAGATAATTCCTTAGTTTGAAAAATAATCAGACTATGCAAATGTATTCCTCCCAGGGAATTCTTCCTCAAAAGAGCTTCGAAACTCAATCGACCATATGCGCATTTTGTTTTGTGTTTGTGGAGGTTCACGACCTTCCGTGATTTTATTTTGGGTACGCCTCTGCACAAATATACTGATATACCCAAGGATATGGAATAATTTCGGTCTAGTCGAAACTTGACCTTGAATTCTACGATTATGTTATGTAAACAAATGACAATCTATCAATACGCAGAAAAATTGGTTTCCTATTTCGGAAGACACGTGCAGGAAAACCCTCGAAGGAGGGATTCAATCATGCTAGTATAATGACAGGATATGAAACAATAAAAATTTACCAATGAGTTGTTTGTTTTCTAGTTCCAGATAACAATTATAGAAATTACACATAGGAATCAATATTTTGGAGCGAGGTACGGGGTGTTCGCGATACCTCTGACTTTATTTCTTTGTAGTACGGAGGTAAAGTAGAACCAGAAATCTAAGAATGTCGTGAATTAATAGTAGCCGACGACCCTCATTATTCACCCTATTGTTCGAAATATAGATAAGCAATAAGAGTGTGTGCCCCTTCAAAGATACCCAGGTCAGGATTAAAATATCTCATGAAATAGTTTGGCATTTTAATAATAGTGGGCTCTCCATTATTTTTGGCTTTTGTTGACAGTTTTGTATTTAAATTTATTCCTCGTAAAGTTGATTTAGAACCCTTGGTAAGGATATGTTTAAATGTGTGTAAATAATGAAATGTACTTACCTGGCCACCAGACTTTCAGTACTAATGGGCTATTTACGAGATTATAGTGATAATGGTCTATTTACGGTTACAAAATGAATTACCTACCAGATATGGAAAACAAGACTGTTTTGAGAACTGACCGCTTTCCAATTTCAGAAATAAAAGGGGGAAAGTTAAACAACATTTGGTCATTACCTACCTATCATTCCGTTATGTCAGTTGTGTCTATTTTAAAGTGTCTATTCGATTTTTGTGTCGTGAAAAATGTGGCGTCCATGGGCTCATCCTGAAGCTAGTACTTCAACTGGGGGTCGTAGTACCTATAGTCGACAAATGTTACACCCTTATGAGAAACAAATTATATGAAATGTTTATACTTCCTTTCTGGAACGCGAAATGTCCAAGAATCGAACTGTGCAAGAAAGTGCTTCTTTAACAAAAACACGGTATTCCACAGTGTTCAAAATAGTAAGTAACCCTATTTTGAATAGAAAGAAACGAAAAGACTCTGGCGGTTCAAGGAAACTAGATGGCTGTGATGTAGATATAATTCGAAGAACAATATATGCCTTGCATAAAAAGCAAATTGTGTCTACATTAGATATTTTAATACGACGGCTTAAAACGAATGAAACTGGTATCCAGTGTTGCAAAGAGACTCTAAGGAAATGTCTTTCACAAAACGGATTTGAATTTAAAAAACTCACTAGTAGCAGAAAAATCATAATGTAATCTGTGCGCGTTAAGAAATGGAGATTTGAATATTTATTGGCAATAAACAAAATTAGAGAATATGGTAGAACATTAGTATATTTGGATGAAACTTGGTTCGATACAACACGACATTCCAAACAAAAGTAAGGTAGACTCAACTGACTTGGGCCAAACTAATGCGCCGTCTAATAAAGGAAAACGCATAACAATAATTCACGCAGGAGTCGAAGATGGTTTTATACCAAATGAGTTGTCTTTATCGGTAGAGAAAATTAAGGACTCTTTAGTCGATTATCATGATGATACTACAGCAGAATTATTTGAAGACTGGTTACAAAATAAACTCATGCCAAATATTCCACCCAACAGAATTATCGTCATGGATAATTATGCTACCACAGTCGAAGACTAGATGAAGCGCCCATGTTCAAATGACACCAAAGCCACTATACAAGAATATATGTTAAATAATGATATATACTATGAGGAAAAGTACACAAAAAACAGTTACTAGAAGTTTTACGCAGTTATTCGCAAAAAAAAAAATTCTGTGATTCATTGGCTGAAAGCTTGGGACATACGGTGCTCAGACTTCCCCCATATCACTGTATGATATATGGCATCAGCTGAAGTCAGCAGTTCGAAGAAATAATACTTCTTCAACCTTAAGTTCAACTGTGGTAGCTCTTATTCAAATAGAAACTGCAAACATTCCTGATAGCAGCTGGGCCAAGTGTGTTTCCATATTAAAGAGATGGAAAAGTCCTATATGGATATAAAAAAAATTCCCAAAGAAAAGTTTATTATCAATTTGGATGACGACAGTGAAACTGATCTTCGTAAGTGATTTTGTTTATAAATACCTTTTATCGAGAAACTGAACTTTTTATAAAGTTTGACATTTAACATTAATTAGGTATACCATATATTATTATATAATATAATTTTATATTTATATATATATATATATATATATTGTTATGTTATGATGATTGTAAAAACAATAGTTGTTGAGAATTTTTGCCCCACGTTTTGGGTGCCAAATTGTTATGTAATAATAATTGACAAAACAATAGTTGTTATAATATTAGCTTTTTGTTATGAAATATTGATAGATAATTATTTTCGCTCTGTATAATATATTGCAATGTAATAATAATTGCTAGCTAACGTCACTGTTCTCTAGTCACGTTGCTGCCAATTGTTATCACTTTTCTTACCACGACTAAACTCAGTTGGTACGCCTCTTGTCTCAGATAGCCGGTTCAGGCAATTGAGCCACTAGCCACTGCTTGATGTCAAATTTCAATCTATTCAATGTTTATAAGTATGATTGCTGATAATTGTGGAAAACAAACGACAAAGTATCAAAAAGCAATTATTTCCTTCATTCAGGAAAACTTAAATTAACCTGGCCTACGATTGATAACTTATTCTATGGTCAATCTACAAATTTTCATGGATAATCATGAGAAACAGGTCATGGATAAATAGACACAACCTCACTTTTACCTTGAAAGTGAAAATTTCTTCAATAGTTCAAAATCAAATGAAATAAAGTTCTTCTGATGGAATATGAGTTATTAGTGAAGTTGTTCAGTTCGTGATGTGCACTAGGAAAGTTTATACCTGACGCTGGAACTGTCGCTGTTCAATACACACCCAGAATTTGGATTCCCTTTCAATCCAATGCTCTCAGGGACTCCAATACCAAAGAAGGAACCATACAAATCCAAAAATCAGCTTTGGAATACTTGTATATGGGGTACATACAAAGTAATGTTGTTTTTCTGCTTATCTTTTTGAAATTACTGAAATTTTCTTTTCGTCCAAACAAAACGTGGCATTCTTTTTCAAATTATTTTCGATCTCCTTGTGGCTTTGTTTTTTTCGTCACTTGGATACCATTTTTCCTCATTCCTTTTGATTTGAATTTTTGGATTCGCGCACTATGTTCTCACATTTCCACTGTTTGGGGTTATTTGTCAAAACTTATAAATAAAACTATTTTTCCTTTCTTACAGACTATTTACAATATTCAATCATAATTGTCTCTGACACCTTTCCGTTCTTATTTTCGCACAACTTCAAATCTTACATTTGACCATACTGTTCCCTGATTGGCTATTGTTATCAAGAAATTTGTTGTTCTCCCATTGGCTACTTTTAGTTAGATACAATTTCATATACTGTATGTTTCAAGCTTATAATTTTGTTGATCTCATTTTATTCAGGATGATTTTGTAAATCTAGACCTTTTTGTTGTCTCTTGAACAATTATGGGTTATAATCATTATGACAGTGTATGAAATTGATTGTCATATAGTATTTGGATATTTTTATCTATTAATATTATACAGAGGCCTAATAAAGGAAATAGAATTTCAAAATATGTAAAAACAATATCTCTTGAACTGATAGCTATTTAGTAATTATTCTTTTTGTGGGTTTTTTATGAAGTTGTTTCCATTTTTCCTTTTAATATATTTAACTGGTTTTTCATAACATAACAATATATATATATTATTATTATCATATATTATATATGAATAAACAATTCTCAATTATATTCAAGCGATTTTTCTCAATAATTTAACCCAATATCATTATACCTACCTATAAAACAAAATTTAATAGCTAGGGCAGGTACAACTCTGCGTAGAATCCACCGCCTGCTGATAACTCAAGTGGTTGGTGATTTACGACCTTCTTAGATTTCTGGTTCTACCAAACCTAATAGCTTGCTGATTTATGAAAATAATCTCCTATGGACATGAAGAATATGGGTTCCGAAAATATTCTGCAAGTATTTTCAGTCAGATGCACTGATATTACACACATCCCAAATTAATATTAATCCAAAGTAGTTACCCTAAACTCCTGAATTTGGTCAATTATCTGGTATGACGTATGACTGAGGTTGCAAATGCAAATCCAATATAAGCGATAGACAGTTTATTGAAACCACTAACACTCTTGATAAATGAGTGCTTCATTCAGGGTACATTTTCCAGTGCCTTTAAAATTGCAAAATTGCCAATGTCTATTATTATTATGTTTGGTAAGATAATGGCGATATTACTGAAAGTCAGATTATTACCATTTCGAGAGCTTCAAACATTTTTACTCTTTCCAATTTGGATTTCGTAGTAATAGGTCTACAACAAGAGCACTACTTGAAATCCTGGAAAGCAAAGTCAAAGAACATATGTGGGACCTCTCAAAGGCCTTCAAGTGTGTTTCCCATGAAATCGTATTGAAAAAAACTTGCATTCTATGGCATAAGAGGCACGCCATTGAAATCTTCCATATCTTATTCAGAGGGTGCCCCCCAAGGATCTGTCCTGGGCCACTGCTTATTATCATATACATTAATCACCTATGTTTTCATATGATGACAAAGTGTCAAATTGTACCTTTTGAGGGTGATACGACCTTCATTAGTTCTAATGCCAATAGTTCACTTTTACTTGAGGTAGTTAATCACTGTAAATTCCTTGAGGTTGTTCTAGATGATTATTTGAATTGGACACACCACGTAGATCAACTTAGTACCAGGCTGTCCAGTATTTTATTTCTACTAAGCCTTTGCTTGAACCAAAATATCTTTATAAGCATTTATTTCGGGCTTTTCACTCTTTCGTCACTCTTTCGTGGTACAGTTTCATACGGTGATTCAGTTAATTCTATAAAAATATTCAAATTACAAAAACTAGCAATAATGATACTGACTGTGTGGGAAATAATGAACACTGCAACCATTATTCAAGAGACTAAGGATTTTACCACTTCCTTGTATAATACATACTCCAAAATTTGACAGATATTTTTTTCAAAACCAATACAGATAAATGCTTCTTGAACATTGTTTCTATTCTGTGTATAATAACATAATCCAAAATGAAGTACGTAACCATATCATGTAACACACTCTTTTATTTAACACTTATAATATTCTTCACCTATATTTTGGAATATTATATGAGTATTACGCATATTGTTTTTTACATGTGTTGTATCTTTTATATATTTAACTATGTCATTGTTGTGTTATGGACGTCTTATACAGAATATTATGTATGTGTCACATATCTATCTATACTACTGATCTAAAGGGCGATAATCCTTGGATGATTCTAAGAAAAATTATTCATGTGAACATAGGTCACAACCACTTTATTTCTGAGATAAGATGTTGAAATTTACAAAAAAATCAGTTCTTCCCCAATATCTCTGAAACCGCTTTGGTGTTTTCTTTCAATTTCGATACATGTAAAGTACGCATAAATGTACATTTTTTCCGTGATAAAGAATTTCTTAATTTTCATCAGTGGCGTCCCTGTTAACATGCCCTGCCATATTTTTGATCAAAATAATGATACGCCACTGTCTTTTTTCCAAATAAGTATTATTTTGGTAATTTTAATCTATCTTCTCATAAAAATGGTCTCTATTTTTTTTTCGTCCGGCTAACGGTTTTTGAATTATAAAATTAAATGCATTAATTTGCTTGTCCCTATGCGAAATCAGCCGTTGAAGATTAGTAGGATTATCTTGTGGGCTAGAAACATCTAGTATGCTAAGAACACATTTCGTTGTTTCCAACATAAACAATTTTGAAACTTCTTTAGCTAGATACGTGATATTATTAACGTTAAAAAAAACATGGTAAATTTTACAAATACCGAATTAGCAGACTTGCATTACTTGTATGGGCTTGCTGACGGGAACGCATATGGAGCCAGGCGACTGTATCAAGAGCGCTTCCCACACAGAAGGATTGTGTGAAACAGGAAGTTTTGAGCCAAATCATCACTTGAAAGGAGCACATCGGACTGCAAGAACTCCAGCAATTGAGGTAGCTGTTTTAAATTCAGTTGACGAAAATCCTGAAATGAGTACGAGGCAAGTTGCCAATAATTTGAATAACGCCCATATTCTAGTATGGAGGATTCTCCATGATTATTTATTATATCCCTATCACATTCAACGGGTTCGGGCCCTACTTCCTCGAGACTTTCCATTACTAGTGAATTTCTACCACTCGTGGTGTAAATCTCGTGCAGAACCATAATCATTTCCAACCTCGTGAGAAGTGTAATCGCATTCATATAGTAACCATCAAAACTACGATAATGTGTTGAAAACTACTGCAAACTGTATTCAAATCTACACTTGTATTCTCTCAAAACTACTAGCAGAAGTGAAAAACTACAAGGTTGGCTTGGCCATCCTTTTCACAGCGAAAAGAGTACCCTTTTTCCGGAAATCAGGCTCTACTTCCTCGAGACTTTCCATTATGAGTGAATTTTTGCCAATGGCTTCTCCAAAAAGTTACCGGAAATTCTTTTATTTGACAGGGGAAATTTTATTCACGTACAAAGCTAGTTTTTAACCGACTAAACCAAAAAGGAGGAGGTTCTCTATTCGACCCGTATATATTTTTTTTTCCATCATATTTTTTTATGTATAATCACGCATAACTTTTTACTGATGCGTCCGATTCCGATAATTCTTTTTTCAGTGGATAGGGTGTACTTCGTATTTGGTCCCATTTGAATTTAAAAGATGAAATCCATCCCTAAGGGTAGCGAAATGAAGGATATTGATCACTCACCCTCTGAATTCTGGTCCGTTAACCGATTCTATCAGGCATAACTTTGTACTGGGTTCTTCGATTTGCATGATTCTTTTTTTAATAGATAGGGTATACCTTATATTAGGATTTTAAAAGGAATTAGCCACCCTTACAGGTAGAAGAATGGGGGATAATTGATTTTTCACTAGTGAACATTGGCATACACATACGTAGTTGACAATGACAGATCGCTGCTGACATTATTCTTGTTTCACATCCGTCAAAATCAGTATATTTTATGAGAGGATGGAATGATATACAAAGTAATGAAATAAACTAACCAGAACAACGAAAATCATTTATATTACAACAAATGGTGAAAGTAGATAATCATATTATTTAACTGGTAATAGTTGAAGTAAGGTGGGTAAGTATTTTGGAAGTAATAAAAAAACAAGTAGGTAGTAATTGGTAGATTTTAGCCACAAGAAATTGAAAAATAAAACTTTTTGACAAAAAATTAAACCGACGAAATACGGAACTGAAAAGTAAAAATAAAACTTTTAACAAAAAATCAAACCGACGAAAAATCAACTGAAAGCAAAATAAAATAAACCTTCTTAGTCTAAATGATAATTGAGCTCCTAAGCTAATGTAAGTAACTGATTTCGAGTCGGCGCCAAACAAACTAGCAATTGGATTAGGTGAAGCGTAAAATGATGACAGCGAGATGCACGGCTGCGTTTTGATGACTTCTTTCATAGATAATGATCTTCGATAATTGTTTGTTTGGCGCCGACTCAAAATCAGTTGCTTACATTAGTTTAGGAGCTCAATTATCATTTAGACTGAGGAGGTTTATTTTATTTTCTGCTTCTCAGTTGATTTTTTCGCCGGTTTGATTTTTTGTTAAAAAGTTTTTTACTGAAAACAAGATCGGAAATTTTCATAATAATCATTTTTGGACCGAGGAAAATCCGCATGCCATCGTGGAATTTCATGACCAGGAGCAGTTCTCATTGAATGTCTGGGCTGGAATTATTGGAGATTACCTAATTGGACCTTGTTTTTTACCATGCAGATTAAATAGACACAATTATCGCCGATTTCTTGAAGATAATTTGCCAATTATGTTGGAAGGTGTTCCTATTTTAATTCGAAATCGCATGTGGTTCATGCACGATGGTGCACCTGCTCAATTTACTGCTCTGGCACGCGAATATTCAAACCAAAACTTTCATAATAGCTGAAAAGGTCGTGGGGGAAAAGAGTCATGGCCAACTAGATCTCCAGACTTAAATGGTCTTGATTATTTTTTTTGGGGATATCTGAAGACTTTGGTGTACAGTCAACCAATTCTAACTGAGAAAGAATTGCGAAACGGCGTAATAGTTTCCTGTCCGAGTCAAGGACAAGGAGGGCTGAATGTGCATACTTGCAGGAGGCGAACATTTTGAACAGTTAATTTGATTTTTGTATTTTTTGTTCATAATAGTTATGTTTTTATAAATAATAAATGTATTTTTATGCGTAAACATTACAAAAACTAGATTATGGGTACCATAAAATTATAAAAATCTTGCTAGATCCTTTGGTTACCACAATTGTGACATTAAGACTGAGAGAAAAAGTCCAAAATCATGAGACCATTTTTGTGAGAAGATAGAGGACAATTACAAAAATAATATTCATTTGGGAAAAAGACAGTGGTGTATCATTATTTTGATCAAAAATATGACAGGGCATGTTAACAGGGACGCCACTGATAAAAATTAAGAAATTCTTTATCACGGAAAAAATTATTTTCATGCGTACTTTGCATGTATTAAAATTGAAAAAAAAGCCAATGCGGTTTCAGAGATATTCGGGAAGAACTGTTTTTTTTTGTTAAATTTCAGTATCATGTATCTCAGAAATAAAGCGGTTGCGTACTTATGTTCATATGATGAATTTTTCTTGAAATCATCCAAGGATTATCACCCCTTAGGATCAGTATTCAATTATGAAACACCCTGTATAATAGGAGACATCAAGATTGCAAATTTTTCTATTTTATTAGGAATATTGGAATATTCAAGTGTGTTACCAACAGTTCAAAAACCAAAAACTAACAAAAATATATTCAATGAATAATTTAAAATTCAAAGTGGCGGTTTCAACTTCATGGAAGTTGGGTTTGTTGAGGATTTGCGAAAGGATCAAATACTCGAGATTGTGTGTATTCCTATCCAAAAAATACACATATATAAATACAGTCCTAACTTGTTTGATCTATACTTATGCAAATACCAAGGATATACGCAGAGGACAATCCTGTTGATTTATCACCCCTTCAACCAAACATGGCCGAATCCCGTCAGTTTGATGGTGAATCCTCCATAACAATGTAGTAGAGTTCCGTTTCCGCAGACCAAAGTCCAATCCCATCCCGTGAAGATTCGAGCAGACAAAAACAACTGATGTTGAACTACAAAGATGAAAGACAATTCCACATAATTATCCCAACCAATTTCCATGTATCTTGCAAGGCGTCGGACTCGCTAGTTCTACTACCCGAAGTTATTTTGGTAATGCACTCCTCCCATTAAGTTCCACCCCGA
>JAFIRS010002021.1:0-207500 GCA_018342105.1 Gonioctena quinquepunctata | reverse complement strand
TGATAATTCCTTATTATCCACCAACACTAGCTTAAACTTTATCGCCAACGAATTCCATTCAGTAACTGAACATTACTATCCTTTACGATTTATGGAATAAAAATCGAAATTACACATTCCGGAATCTAAACTAGAGAAATGAATTTGAAAAATCGTTGTGAGCTTCCAAAGAATTCTGTACAGTTCCATTGCAACGCTGCACTGGCAACGCTGTTGAATTGTTACCGACTATCACCAACATCGTATCATCCTATGCTGTTTACAAATTTCACCAGTTCATGTTGACATTTTCTGCGGTGTGCAGTATTTGTTGAAATATTGTTTTTTGTGTTGTGTTTGGATTATATAGTGAAAGAAAAATAGATAGAGACTAATAATGGTGCTTTACTGTTGGGTTTGCAAGCAATCCAATTGTTTTAATCAAAATCTTAGCTTTCATAGGTGAGTACATAGTTTGTTTATAAACATCAGAGATTGGCGTTCATCTTTGTCATAGGCGTCACAGTGGGTATCAAATTTATATAGATACTACAAAATGAAATAGATTTATTGAAATCTTGTTATATGATTTACAAACAATTGCAACGTTTTAGATGAAAACTTGATTTTTGACTGAAATATTAGTGCCAAAAATCAATGTTTATCCAAATGAAACTGATATTTACCGAATAACAACTTTTATTTGACTTCACCTGTTAGTTTGTTATTAGTCAAATCTTGCAAGTGAAATTTGACCCAAATCTAATTCTTCCACTAGAAAAAAGTGTTCGGTACCATAAAATTTAAAATAATATCAAAATTTAAAAAAAAAAATACAAGCTTTTATTCA
This sequence comes from Gonioctena quinquepunctata, assembly GCA_018342105.1. Taxonomy (NCBI): domain Eukaryota; kingdom Metazoa; phylum Arthropoda; class Insecta; order Coleoptera; family Chrysomelidae; genus Gonioctena; species Gonioctena quinquepunctata. Next base: position 206,671 of record JAFIRS010002021.1, on the reverse strand, counting down.
AATGCCTTAAAAGGTACAAAAATAATGTTTTCAAATGTGTGACGTAGGTTATTCTGTGAGTAACAGATTCAAAAGCTTGTCGCTTTTGTATTCAAACTGGAAACTTTGCGAGGCAAACTTTTGAAATTCTATTAACAGATGCAACCTCAATATTATTTTGTAGCAGTGGTAGAGTAACCATCAATGAGAATGGTCAAGATCTTTCTTTGATGGCTGAGCAGGTATCATTTGAAAATAAATTGAGTGAAGATAAACAAGCTTTAGATTTTCTCCACTCTTCTGCTTGGTGTTTAACAGATTATGTTAATGATATTGTTCGTTATATAGCTGGTTATGTGTCGAAGAGCTTGAAGAGAATTGTTACATGCTTTAGATGCCAGCCACTTTTATTTGATAAAAATGATGAAACTACTTGTACACTACTTATAAGGAAAGAATATAAAAACCTTACAAAAACATCAAAATTGGTAGTAGAAACTTGTAAAATTGCTGATATATATTTCAGATTTTTTCATAAAACAACAAATATATTCAATAAGAAATTAAAAACCTCTTGAATATCTTGGTGAATAACACTCTACAAAACCTGCCGCCAAAACTCTATGAACATTTTGGTGATCACTTGTATGACGAAGATCCCATTTGTGGTCACTCAATAGATCACTCAATCGGACCACAATCACAGAACTCGTCCGCCATCTTGAATTTATGAATTTTGACAAAAAATTCAAAATATCCGAGAAAACCGCCGCATACGAATTTTGAATCAAATCGGACCATAATCACAAAACTCGTCCTAATCTTGGGGACACCATCTTGAATTTATGAATATCGACAAAAATTTCATAATCTCCAACCCCGAAAACCCCCGCATACCAATTTTGAATCGAATTGGACCATAATGACAAAACTCGTCGTCCATCTTGGGGGGCGCCATCTTGAATTCATTAATTTTGACAAAAATTTCATAATCTCCGACCTCGAAAACCCCCTCATACCAATTTCGAATCGGACCACAATCACAGAACCCGTCCGCCATCTTGAATTTATGAATTTTGACAAAAAATTCATAATCTCCGTTCCCGAAAACCCCCACATACCAATTTTGAATCGGATCATAATTACAAATCTCGTCCGCCATCTTAGAGCCGTCATTTTGTTTTTTTCTCTAACAAAAATTCCATAATGCATTGCCACCGGAATTATATATAACAAGTGAAACTAAATAAAATCTTGCAATAAAAAGTATAATCTTCAATATGACTATAGAATATGTATATGAATCTAAAAATATATTCAATGAAATACTAGAATCGGAAGTCGATTTATTGTCCCTCTTATCTTTATCAGTTCTGTTTCTTATATTAAAAGTGCAGTGTAAATTTTTCATTGCTTCAAATGTAGAAATAATCAGTATTTTTCTTTTAGAATCGGCCTATTCAATGAAGACAAACACATATTTTATGAACACATCATTTCTGTATATCACAAGTTTTGCCAAAGTTTTCATAATCATATAAAACTCCACATATTTTTTTTCAATCAATACCTATATTAATTAAATTGCCTGCGCCACTGTCGTTGGAGGGAAGGTTACAGTCTATCGCAGGTCTCCTCCTTCCTCGCAACCCGTGCGTCAACAAACTGAGCGGCTTCAAAACAATCTATGTTGCTAGTATTGGATTGCTGAGTCCATTATATATTTATACGTCCATGTCTGTAGGAGACAATATGGAAAATTACTAGAAAACCTCACCAGGAAAAAATCACCCCAATAAACACTTCGAAAGGCAACAGACCTGTTAACTTTGAATAGGCGCCAAATGAAAGTTGTAACAGTGATTTCGACTCGCTACACAACACACTGAAAGAGCACCTCAACAAAATGTGCCTATGAAATGGCGAGCTACTGCAGATTTGGTGCCGATAATTACAATATAAAAAATCAACCGGTAATGACTTTTTCACAGCCTAATGATCAGGAGATTATCTGCAAAGTGAAACGGATTTAGTACTCTGGGTGTATCGAAACGTACAATAAATCGAAGAACTACGTCCAAGGGAAGTATAAACCTTACCAAGAAACCAATAGGGAGAGGAGTATAACGAAGGACTGTGACAAAACAAAACAGCAGACCTGTTACCTCTGAACAGTGGTCAAAAAAGGTCGAAATTGGCTACGCGATAGTAAAAAAGTGTCTTGATGATGCACAATGGCCACCCAAGTCACTACATATAAGTTTTCCGGTAGAACTAATTCCACAAAGATTTGATTTGATTGTTTTAGTGTAGAAAAATTAGAGTGTGGAGAATTCATTTTTTGGGCAGCCATTGACCTCACCAGGTCAATTCTGTCAGTGGATAGACGATATTGTGGACCACAAATTGCTACCAACGATAGTCACAACACATTCCATGGAACGGGAATCATAATGTGCAAATCCGGAATACTTGGTGAAAAGTCCAATTTATTGCCCTGCTTTGGAAAAACCGGCTTAATGCTGCTAATATTTCTACAGAAGGAAGAATAAAAGTAAAATTCTTTCAGTCTCTTAAATCAAGCAGGAATATTTGATGAAATGCTTTAAAATCCCATTGAAAACAATCTAGTGGATCTGTTGTGGAACACCAGTGAGTGATTGAAGACGCCATGTCCTGGTTTGAATGGATACATAGAGAATGTCATCCTGAGTGATGAGCACACAGGAGTAACAAAAATATGTATGTGGTGGTCTTCAAGGGAATATATATTTCAATTTTAACACAAAATTTGTTTTGTGATTCTTGTTTTGTTCCCGTCTGCAATCTTCTATCTTTATATCTGACTGGCGATCAACGCCCAGACCAAACCGCTGGAACTAAAAAAATTTAATTCTGACAGCGTATTCCTATGATGACGAAGATAACCACGAAGTTGATTCTCTTCGTATTCCACCCCTATTCAATGGTACTATTTTTGAAGTTACAGTCATCGAAATCGGTATATGGTCTCTTCTTTTCAAATAAAGGAACATTTATTTCAGAATTTCAGAAAATTCAACCCCTAAGGGGGTAAAATAGGGGTTCTAAATTTGTATAGTTAGTTTTAGAGTTTGTATGGGGGCTCTTCTTTTGAAATAAGGAACCAAGAATTTCTGGGTTTTTGAGAATTCAACACTAAAGGGTTAAAATGGGAATTGAAATTTTTTGGGTTTTTAAGTAGGGTCGAAAATTGATATTTGAGGCTTTGTTACAAATGAAGGAACACGTGTTCCAGTGTTTTTGGAAATTCAAGCCCTAAAGGGGTGAACGCTTGTATGAGGGTTACGTTAGTTTTGAAGTTAGGGTAATGGAAATTGGTATTTCAGATAACGGGATGATGAGAAACGGAATCAGGGGATAACGGGAAACAAGACAACGGGATGGCGGGAAAACACAAAAAAACATAGGAAAAAATACAAATTCCACGCAGACAAAGTTCTAGCACCTCAGAACATTCAAGTAATATTATTATTGTCAGGAATTTGCCCTCCGAAGATGATCGGCCTATATTCTCATGATCAGTGCTAGCACCCCAGACAGCACATAATATTCCTAGAATATTCTCTGAATATCCGAAAAGATAAGAGTATATTCCGAATATACCATGGAATATTCCTAGCATAACATTTAAATTCATAGAATAATCAAAATTGAATATTCTGTATTGTATATTCATGGAATATTCTCCCTTATTTATATGGAATGAACACCAATAACCATTTTCGAGTTCAAAATATGAAATGAGAATAAGAAAAAGTGCGAATAGATGTATTTGATTTGCAAACAGAGTTTTGTTCAGACAAGCTGACAAAAATACACTACTGTACTGAAAATTATAATTAGTCGTAAAATATCGAGGTGCACTTTCACGACCAATCAAAACCATTCCGCGCGCGTCAGCGTCTGTCGTTCATCCGGTAGTCGTAGCTCAACCCGATGCTGTAAAGTTGGATGCATTTCAAATTGACATTTGACATCTTTTGTTTTTTTTAATGGTATGGGTTACTTTTGCATATTTGTATGTGAAACTACTGTGCTTGGAATTGTTTAACAAATATTCTTAATAATCACCACAGTGTGGTAAGTACACTTTTATGTTACCATTCATTTCATTCCATAAAAATTTCATTTGTATATCACTGATCATTTCATTTTAAGACGTTTTCTACAAAATGCCTGAAAGAAAAAGAAGCAGTGCTTGGTATAAGGAAGTACACCAGGAAACTGAAAATATTCCTAATGCAATTTTTACACAAACTCCGTCACAGCATACAAAGGGACAGTTAGGTAATCAAGTTGAATGGATTCAAGTTTTTCTGATTCAGATAGCAGTAGTTCGATCTTGCAATTCTTGTTTTTCAGAGATATCCCCGTAGTGACAGAAGAAACGGGTTAATAAAATATGTGTTATTATTATTTTAACTATATAGAAATAAAATGTTGTTTTATTTCATTGTGGGGAAGGGGTGCGCAGTCTGCGGAAATCAAATGGTTTTTTTTCTGAGTGGAACCTGCAATTCCAATACACAAATACTCTGAGAAAAACAATTACGTATTGCACTACTACATAATTTTTGAAATGAAGTTTTGTTTCTTGGCGAATGTAAGCAAATACATTGCTTGAATTGTCAGGCATAATTGTAGAAGTTCATATCATTGATGTAAATGCCATCCAAGATTTTATATTGTGGGGAAACAGTTGTATGTTTCTTTATTTTCTGAAATTTTGGGGAATGGTTATTTTGTTCTGAAAACCCTTCAGGATATTTAGGGACTATTATTATGGTATTCCTGAATCACTTTGAATATTCTCGGAATATTCATAGAATATGTTCATGGAATATTCTAGGATTATCTTTCTAGAATATTGTAGGTATATTCTGGATATTGGATATACAAGGAATATTCCCAGAGGATATTCCAGGAGTATTCTTTCTGGAATGTTCATTGAATATTCTGGGAATATTCTGGATATTCCGGTAATATTCCTCAAGGAATATTCAAGGAATATCTAAAAAATTCCCACCAGCACATTCTAGGAATATTCCAAAAAAGAAATGTATATCCCTGGCACATTAAAGAATATTCCAATATCCCACAAATGATATTCTATGAATATTCATGGAATATCCAGTGCTGTCTGGGACGCTCATCGTACTCATTTTGTTTGGGATTGGATCACATCGGACAACGTGTATTGGATATAAAAGAGTGTTGCTAGCACTATCACGGGATTATTGGAAGTTGAAAACCATTTTAGAAGTTACCTTATTCTATCTTGAGTATAGTGATTTAGTATGTCCAAGATGTAGACCTAACTGCTGAGCTGCCCTATTGGCAGAATTACAAAAATAGTTCTAGGTGTATAGTGATTGTTATTTATACAGTGCATTCCATTTAAAACGAGCCACCCTGAATAACTTTTGGTACAATGATTTTCAGAAAAATTAAAAAAACACGTCAACAATAGTATACAGGGGGACACATTTTGACATATTCACATTTGATGTTACTTCCTCTATCGCACCCCCAGAGCATGTCACCATTTTTTTTTTAATGGACCACCCTATATTGTTTTGCATAATCAGATGCTCCATGGTGAGCAGATTTCAACAAAGTATAAAACATATGGTCTGTCGCATATGGTTCGGGAGCTACAAATTACTTGGTTGAAAACGAGCCACCCTAAATAACTTTTGAAACAATGATTTGCAGTAAAAATAAAAAAACAGGTCAACCATTTATACAATAGGCCACATTTTGAGATATTTGTTCTAGAGACAAATAAAGCAATAAATCAGAAAAAGAGATTTTTCATTAAATTCTTGAATCATAATCTGATGACTTGACAATGGGAAGAAAAAAAATTTCTATAGTAAATGTTCAAAAATGTTTTCACCAACTTCCATACAATGGTACAAACGAGCTTCCATTGCCGCCCTCACAGGGTTGAGAATCTCGGGAGTTATTTCTCTGCAATGCCTAATGATATTCTCTCTCAAATCTTCTAATGTTGTTGATTCTATCTCATACACTCTAGACTTCAAATGACCCCATAGAAAGAAATCTACAGGAGTGAGATCCGGAGACCTTGGTGGCCATTCTGTAGGACCTCTCCTGCCAATCCAGCGACCAGGAAAATGATCATCCAAAAATTGTCGCACTGGAGATGCATAATGAGGAGGTGCACCATCCTGCTGAAAAACTATTTCTCGTTCGAATAAATTCATATCCTCCTCAATTGCCCTATTGATGCACGGTATTATTCGATTCTCCAACATATCCAAATATTTCTCACCAGTCAAATTGCCATCGATAAAAAAGGTCCTATGATGTGGTCACCTAAAATTCCTGCCCAAACATTCAGTTTTTGAGGTCGTTGGGTATGAACTTGACGGTATAAATGAGGATTCGTATCACTCCAATATCGACAATTTTGCCGATTCACCTCTCCATTCAAACTTAACGTACTTTCATCCGAAAAACAAATTTTATTCAAGAAATTCTGATGCAAGTTGATCCGTTCAGTGAGACTTTCACAAAACTCGATACGTTTATCGAAATCATCTTCGTTCAATTCATGAACTAGTCTAATCTTATATGGATGAAATTTGTACTTATGAAGGATCCTGAGAACATTTGTACGACTGATTCCTGATTCTCGAGATAATTTAGTAAGAGATTGCGTATTTTCCATTAGTCCAACGTGCCCTAAAACTGCGATAGAAATAGCTTCATCGTTGACAACTCCTGAACGGTTATACTTTTCATTGCTAACAGATCCAGTTTCCATAAATTTGTTCAATAATTCCGAAACGTATTTGTGTCGTACATTTCTTCCTGGATGGTTATCATTGAACATACGGGCAGCAGCTCTAGCACTATTTCCATTCTGGTAGTACAAACTCACTATTTCAATCCGTTCTCGAAGCGTATAAACCATTGCTTCTCGAGAATTCACAAAAACAGAAACACCAATTGTAACTTCACCTGGTAGGTAATCATCGTTATTGTAGAATGAGACGAATACAAAATGAAGAGAATATCTAATTCAAACTTAACTAGGCAAAATAAGACTTTTTTGAAGTATACTTCAAAAAAACACCTATGAAACCTAGGTAACAGATTGTACGGAAGTTCATTCAGGGTGGCTCGTTTTCAACTCAAATAATTTGTAGTTCCAGAACCATATGCGTCAGACCATAATTTTATACTTTGTTGAAATCTGCTCATCATGGAGCATCTGATAATGCGAAACAATATAGGGTGATCCATTTAAAAAAAAATGGTGACATGCTCTGGGTGTGCAATAGTGGAAGTAACATCAAATGTGAATATGTCAAAATGTGTCCCCCTGTATACTATTGTTGATGTGTTTTTTTATTTTTCCTGAAAATCATTGTACCAAAAGTTATTCAGGGTGGCTCGTTTTAAATGGAATGCACTGTATTTATTGTTATTAAATGTTGTATGTTTGTTCTGTTGATTCTGAGTTCAAAATCTGGTTATCACAAAAGTTATCCTGAGCTACCAACCCCTTTAAGGCCCCTATGGCCATATAGTTATGACATTATCATTATATTTATATTATAGTATATTTTATTATTTGTTTCAGTAGGTATTGAACAAAAAACTGTTTATATTTTGTAAGCAGTTTTTTTTTATAATTTTGTTTATAACTAGATCAAGTCGGCCATCATGGCTTGTGATGGTGTAGGTTGTGCTCCAAGATAAAGGCAAGTTAGGGACTTATTGAATAGAGCCGGTATTGTGAGAGGTCTGCGCAGCTGCCGGAAATATCCGCACCGCTTTCATCGCATAATATGGTCAAACAACTGAATTATTTTCACGCGGATGTCCACTAACGGATATAAGAGTGTTCTGGCTCGCTCTATTGAATAATATTGCGCTTTCGCTTTGCAGAAGTCAAAGTGGTAGATATTAGAATTGTATAATTGGTTTTCATCTCAAGGATTCGGATCACAAACCACAACTAGTGTGAAAGGAGAATCTGAAATGGGAACTAGCAATTCAGTTGGTTGGGAATTGATGGATCAATTCATAGACCCAATATGGGAAGTTAAAATAAGATTCACTATTGGTAGTGTCGCATTTGGATATTCTTTTCAGGGAATAAACATGATGTTTATCGTCCCTTGGAGGAACCAAGGTAGAAATGAAACTATATGGAAGAAAGAATTCCTGGGCTGAAACGTTTCAAATTCTAAGAAAGGCCCTAAGATCGAATGTGATTGCCATTTTTCTATATACGCTGGTCCAAAATCAATCAATCAATTGTTTATTCACACAAAATTGAGGTTTAACAAGACTGTACACTGTAAATAAACATTGGAAACCCACAGAAGCAACATATGTTGCTTGTATGTGGTGAAAAACAGTTAAATACATTTCAAATAAATAATGAAATCTTTATTAAATCTTTTCAGATCACATAATGATATAGGATACGTCAGCAAAAAAGATTAGAATTATTCAATGATGAAAATAAGTTATTCAATAATGAGAAATAAATATGTATATACATTTTATCCACAGTAACACAGAACGATCACATTTTATGAACAAACAAATAAAATAGATTTAAAAATAAAATATATTAAATTTGAGTGGTTTCACCTACCAAGATATTCATCAATACTCTAAAAGCAGCTCTTAAGTAGAAATTCGTTTGGTTTGGTTTTGAAACTTTTTTCTATTGTCTCATCTCTTATATCCCCAGGAAGATTATTGAAAAATATCACCCCTGCATGTGATGGACAATTCTCAAACGATTTGGTTATATGTTTTTGGGCTCTTACAATTTTTCCATGTCTGGTGGGAATAGTATGGATATCTGAGTTTCGATCATACGTATTTATATTTTTTTTCAGCAACAATACGCATTTGTGAATGTCAATACAGGGCCGGGGCATGATTCCGTATTCTATAATATATTGTTTACAAAAGTCTCTATAGCTCAGGTTGAATATCAGGCGTATGTCCCTTTTTTGTAGAAAAAATATTTTATTCACATTAGTACAGCAACCCCAGAGAGATATATGAGAGTATACAGTTGCATAGTAAACGTTGAGTTGATCTGCACTCAGAATCAGCTGCTAGTGTAGTATCGTCTGCATATTTTTTTTTTTATTCAATTCAATTTATTCATATCATTCCATTTTGTGTACATATGCAACTATAAATAATGAGTTATAAAATATGATAAAATGAGGTACAGAAAACCAGATAACTTCCACATCGCCTAAGCTTCAAGAGCTTGTATTGCGGTTTGATATCCTCTGATTTTCTGATTTTTATATCTACTTGTTTACAAATTATAATCATCTTTCTAGTACCATAGAATCTCTCAAATTTTTCCTAAACAGGTGGGTGATTATAGATTAGACGTTCATTTACTGTAAGGACTATTCGAAAATTGTATTATACATATTCTGATTTGGCCCGATAATATCCTTGATAACACGTTTGTAGGAATTCAATGTATTTAATTTCTTAACTTGTAGTGGAAGCATATTGTATAACCTGGGTCCATAAAAAAGTATATTTCTTTGGGAGTGATTTTTTCTCATCAAGGGCACCTTAAGTGACAGATTTTCAGTGAATCTGGTGGATCGTGAATGATTTATAGAAAAATTAATTTTTTCTTTGAATACCCAGATCAAGCACTGGTAAGCGTAAACGTTTCTAATCATAAAAATATTGGATTCATGATAGAGAGACTGCGTTGAGTAACGTTTGTTTTTCTTTAGCATAATTTTTAGAATAGAGTTTTGAGCAAGCTGAATATTTTTTAGAACATTATTATAGAGACCGCCCCAGATAATCATACAATATCTTACCACAGATTCTACTAGTGAGTTATATAATAATATTAGATTGTTTTTATTAAGTATATCTCTTAGAATATAGAATCTGTGGTAAAGACTTCTAATTCGTTTTATAACGTACTTTGCTTGATCATCCCATCGCATGTGCTGATCTATCTTTTATCAACTTGTGGACAGGTACATTTATTATATTGTTTTTTACAGGTGAATTTGTGTATTTTCAGTAGCTCATTCCTAGGTTGGTCTGTGGCTTGAAGAGTAAAGGTGATATATTTTGTTTTTTTTATATTCAAGCTCAATAAATTGTGATTTAGCCAGGTCTGGATTTTTTTAAGATCCTTTTCTGCTACTTTATACAAATCAGCCCATGTATCACTGGAAAACACTATGGCAGTATCATCAGCATATGATATTAGGCTTCCTTGGATTTGTTTTATTTCAAAAATACTGTTAAGATATATGAGAAATAGTATAGGACCTATTACAGTACCTTGTGGAACTCCGATGTTTATTTCTAGTGAGTCACTCAGATGGTTATCAATTTTTACTTGTTGAGTTCTATGGTCCAAGTAATTTCTCATGATAATTTATCAATCAAGACACCATGCTGGACGGTGTCAAACGCTTTTGCTAGGTCGAGAAAAACAGCCATACATTTTTTTGAGCCCTCAAGGTGAGAAATTATCTGTCTACTTATTTCCAATACTGCATTCTCTGTGCCAATATTTTCTGGAAACCAAATTGGCTCCGTGGATATTATTGAATGTTTATTGAAAACTCATGAGTCTATCTTTCATGCATCGTTCAAATAATTTAGCAAAATTGTTAATTACTGAAATCGGTCGGTAGTTTGTTAGTTCTTCATGCTTACCGGATTTATATACAGGGGTCACTAAACAATTTTTCCACTGCTGAGGGAGCATACCACTTCTGAATACTAAATTTATGAGATGTACCAGGGGTTTTATCAAGATAGTATGATTTTCTTTTATGATTTTTGCTGGAATTCCATCTGGACCAGGAGAGACATTATTTTTCAAGATTGATATTTTTTCAATGAGTTCATTTTCAGTAATTGGAGTTAAAAATATAGAAGATAGAGCTGAAGATTCATTTAAGAATTGTCTAGGTAATTCTTCCACTTTTTCATTCTTTCCAGCCATTTCTGTATCAATACTTCCAAAATACTTATTGAAAATGTTTGCTTTTTCACTATTATTTGAAACAATTTTTCCATCAGGGTATTTCACAGGTATATCTTTCAGATTTTTTTTAGTGACAGTATTGTTTGAGGCCTCATTCATCAACTCCCAGGTTTTTTTTTGTTTCCGTATACTTCACTTATTTTTTTTTTATAATAATCATTTTCAGTAGTTTTTATAAGCTTAGTCAATCTATTTCTATATTGTGTGTATTTTTTCTTCAGAATAATTATTCAGTAACCGCTTTTTTAATAATCTCTATGTTTTATCGATTGTATTAGGCCAGGTTATCCATGGTTTTATTTTCTTTTGTTCTGAGGTTCTGAGTGTTATTTTGTATGTTGCTTTGTTAATGCAGTTCTGTATTTTTAGATCGAATATATCATATGCTTCCTGTATGTTATCATTGTTTAGAACATCATTCCATGATTCAGTTTGTAAATATAAATTGAGTTTCTGTGAATCGGTTTTCTTTATATAATTTGGCTTTGGTGATATGTTACTATTAGTGCTTATTATTTCGATACCGATAGCTATTGCAAAATGATCGGATAAGTCGCTCTTTATTACCATTGGTTTGATTTTGGTAGATTTTTTCAGTGACTTATTTCTTAAAAAAATGTGGTCTATTATACTTTCAGAATTTTCGGTTACTCTTGTGAATGTATTTATAAAGGAAACAAATCCATGCTCTCCAAAATTGTTGATGTATGTATTTACGTCATTTGCAGTAGTATCATGATGGTTTATATTTATATCACCAAGAAATATTTCAATCTCTTCATTGTTTATATTTGAAAGATACGTTTTTATGTCTTCAATGAATTCTGATTGGTTAGTTGAAGGGGGTCTGTAGGAGGCAGTGATTCCAATAGTATTATTATTCTTATTCAGGATTATCCTTAATAATTTCGTTTCTGTTAGGTTAAATAATTGTATATTAGCAGGCATATCTTGTTTGACGTAAACAATCAAACCATCATTTTTATTTATGGCCGATTCATTGTGATAGACATTGAAATTTGGAATATTGAAATCTCTCACATTATCAATGGCCCATGTTTCTGAGAGAACTATTACATCAATATATTCAATTTCGTCTTGCAAGTATATCATCAGTTCATCAAAATGTTTTCGGATACTTCTTATGTTAAAATGTATCACATTTAAGTGTATTCTATCGTTAACATATCTGAAACATTCACTTATATCATTACATATTTCTGTCTCAATGTCACCCTCCCTATCCAGAATATCAAGAAACTCTATCATCCTTTAATAATAATGCACATATACAATCAAGTGAGTAATGATAAAGGAAAGACAGCTACGAAGAAGCTGATTAGGTAGTTCAAGTAGGCTGAGTTGCATCAGTAAAACAATATGATCTATACTCAACTGGCATATCGTTGATAAAAAGCAGAAAAAGAAGTGGACCCAAAATGGATTCCTATGGGACTCCTCGATCCATGCTAAATGGAGAAGAATGTGAGTCTTTCAATTTCACGCGTATTTTTCTTTGGGGCAAGTACGACACTATCCACGAAAGGAAGTTGCCTCTGAAACCGATTGAGTATAGTTTACTCTGAATGATTTTGGGATCAATGATATCAAATGCTTTCGATAGGTCGAAGAAAAGCGCACCAACGTATCTCCCTTTATCAAGTGAATCCTTCCTGGACAGAATCCGTGTTGGGCTTGAGAGATGATGTTGAATTGATCCAATAATGAAAGCATTTTCGATTAAACACCTCTCTCAAAGATTTTGCGTATCACTGTGGTGCTGTAATTGGCCGATTGAAGTTGGATCATCCTTCTTATGGAGTGGTGTTACCAAACCAATCTTCAGTTTGTCTGGGAATTCTCCCATTTCTACAGATCTATTTGATATGAATGAGAAATCATTGATATGAAGCTCTTGTTTGAATACAAGATCTTTTTCTATTAGAGTCAATACACCCCCATGGACGTGATGAGTTGCTAGAGTATAGTCATGGTGTTTGTTTTGACTCTGGTCAGTAAAAATCACCTCAATTTGGTTTGTTTTGTTCAGTATACATTGTGAGTTTAAATGCATTATTTCAAACTTCCTTTTCAGAGCACTGTTTCGCGAGAAGAACTGAAAGTCATCTGATTGAAGGTTTTGAAAGGGCTGTTGATGTGGTTTCCGGAGTTGAAACCTCCTGATGATGACCTTCTTAGGCCAATTTGACGGATCATAAAGGGTCTCTCGAAGTTGCATATCCGCTTCTACTCTGAATAAGTTGAATCTCCCTTGTGGATTGCGAACCCAGGAAATTAGAAGTAAGAAACAAAAGTATAAATAAAATCGCTCAGAAATTAACACAATCACAGAGATATTGGGGACGTGAAAATATAAAATAATTCTCAAATAGTATAAATAAATCACAAAACCTTAGAGACGTGTAGATATTAAATGAATCACATGGTCTATAAATCAAAAATTATTTAAATCGAAAAACATTAGGCACATGCAATAGATAATGCATAAATAGTTCACCTGAGTCACTAACAATTTTTTTGCACTGTCAGTTTTCTCAATGACAGCTACTCCCTACACTCCTTACTGCATGTGCATGTGCCACGTTTTCCGTTTTAAATCTGACAAGTATTTTCATAGCTATTTATTCACAATCACAAAAGGAGAAATCATTTTATACTTTTCAGATCGTTATAAAAACGTGGTATATTTTTTTATTTAAACAATCATTTTCTTCTTTTTAGTTTTGTCTGAAATCGTATTTCTTTTTTTTTTTTTCTCTTTTTTTTCTCTCTTTCTTACACACTCAATTCTTCAATCTGAAATCTGTTGCAAAATTTGTACCAAACAAATAAATAAACAAATAGACTGATAAGATACCGAATAAATAGATGTATTTCTAATAAACCTCATATTATAACACTTATATTAGGTGAAATGAGGTACCTTATGTCCATTTGTTACAATAATATTATTTATTTATATTTTGCCTATTTTTATGAAACATATTTTTTCGGGTTGCCGGAGCATTTAACGACACCTTAAAATCAGGAATGTGGGTTAATTAAAGGAACAAATAACTGACGAACTTGTCATACTCACCTAAAACTGGTTCTATAATTCCGAAAGCCATTTAAACAATTTCTTTAATTCAGAAAACTAATAGTGATTCGCAATAAACTTCCTCACTCTCTAATGTAGTGCCTGAATCTGTTAAAAATATTACATTTCAGCCACAGAAGTACGATTTGAAAAATTCAAATGCAACTAAAACACCTTCATGGGTACACATTATGAACATAATGGAAAAGAATAACCTGCATAATGAACATATATACAGGGTGTAATCTAACTTCTGGCACACCCGTGAATGACGAGTGTATAATTTTGGGAAGCACCGCTCGCCTCAGCCCAGCTGTCTTGATCAGAGTTGTAAGTTAACGCAATTGCTGATACAATAAACATTCAAATAATGTAGAATGATGAATTGATTTTGTGGTAAATGTACAAAGAGAGTACATTTGTTGCGATAGATATTCAATTTCAAAGTGAGGAATACAAACGAACCTAGTTATATCCAAACTGGTAGATAAAGTCAGAACTAGTAGATGATGTCAATACAGCTTTGAGGAATTTATCGAATCACAATTATCACAAAATAGTATTGCCATCATTGTGACCTAGTGTGATTGAGAAAAACATGTGAACACTACTGATTCCAATATTCTCTGGTTCTTACTACTACACCGATAACTACAAGATAAATCACTCGTCGCATTTATGAATGAACTAGTGAATTTAAATTCTGGCTAATCACGAGTCAAAAAATTACTGTGCATATTAAAATGAGTAAAATAATATAAATAATGTTTTAATAGAATAGCTAATTTTCGATTTGTTGAAAATATAAACAGGATGTTCATAAAATCAGTTGTGGAATCATCTGCGACTGAAAGATAAACTTTAGTCACTATCTTCCATCGTCAAGATAACCTCTTGTGGGGTATTCATGTTGAAAAGGGAAACATTCTCAATTGAATATTGATAGAAAGATTTTTCTGTGAATTGAAAAATCCACGATCAAAATGAAGTTATTTTTTGTGAATGTCTAACAGAAAACAACTACTTCCCCGGCTAAAGCCACGCTGGACACTGAACTACATCTGATAGATATTCTGAAAAGGCCCTAACTCAGAAGAAAAAATCTGAAATTGAAAATTTGCATTTTTATTCAGATAGTTATTTGATTTTCTATTCCAGTCTTGATTAAGAACTCATAAAGATGAATGAGGCAAAGAAGAATGTTTTCCAAAAAAGAGTACTCACCAGAAATCATTCGTAACATTGACGCAGGAGAGACATCGCATTCACTAGGTCTTCAATACATTTTTGTCGACGAAAATCTATTTCACGCTTCCACCATCATCAGGAAGACCGGAAGAAATGGGAAACACATTTTCAAGAAGCAACTACACTTTGCACAGATGGAAAAAGTTAGAATCATTTCTTTTGGAGAGACACTTTGAAATTAGTGTTTTCTGACATTAAAACCTGTCATGGGTTTCTGTTAGACATTCACAAAAAATAACTTCATTTTAATCGTTGATTTTTCAATTCACAGAAAAATCTTTCTATCAATATTCAATTGAGAATGTTTCCCTTTTCAGCTAATTTTCAGATTTATATCGCGATATTGAGGATCTAAATTCACTTGAAGAGACCTACAATTCCTTTTTAAATTTAGTGGTAAGCTTTGGCTTTAAAATGCGGTCGAAGAGTTTTACATACCTGCTACAAGTTTATGTTTTGTGATTTGCTCATATTATTAAATCTGGAATAAGAAACATGGAATCAAGGCAACAACGATCCATTATATCATCGGCGATGAATTAGATAAATATGTGTCAGTAATACAAGGATTAAATCTTCTGATTAGATTATCAGGATTGAATAAGATATCTAATTCATCGCCGATGATATAAATGATCCTATATAATTGTATATGGATATTGAATAATTCCACGTTTCTTATTTCAAATTCCATATAAACGAATCACAGGACACAAACCTGTAGCAGGTATGTAAAACTCTTCGACAGTATTTTAAGCCAAAGCTTACCACTAATAAAACATGCAATTCTAAAAAAAGGAATTTGGAGCGTTTATATCGCGTTATAATTTAAAAAAATTGCCATTCTACTACTTTATTCATAAATGCGACGAGTGATTTATCTTGTCTTCAAAATGCGCTCGGAACAGTTCAGAGAATCTTGGAAAAACTAGTTGGCAACACTGCCCTACTCAGAAAAAACGCCGTATGTGCAAAAAAATCGAAAAATTAGATTTTGGTATTAACCACTCAAAAATGCGTCTTTTTATCGATCCCATTGGGCAAAAATGCCGTGAAAATGCCAAATCTTCAGTTGAGATACTGCTCTAACAGAATGGGCAGGCCAACCATCGTATTGGAACCAACCCTTGAATTGTTCTAAAACTAATTTTTGGTAGTAAAATTAGTCAATATTCATGTTGCATTTTCTTAGCCACGCTGTATAACTGCAAGATTTTTTTATTATAATAAAATTCAGAAAAATTATAAATTATAAGTATTTCTATTGAATTATAAGTATTTCTATTTATATTATATGTATATTCGCTACTAATTTTCAAAACACATTTTATTCAATGATATCTAACGTTCAATCTCAGTAAATGTGGATAATTAAGAACGATTTGAATTATTTATCTGATTTGGTTAATCATATTAATAATTTTTTTATTTACTGAATGAAGGTTTCACTATATATAACAAAGTCCTTCCATTGGATAGTTTCATGTGATATGAATATTTGATAGGAATATTTAGAAAATATTTTATAGGCAAATATAGCGAATTTACGAGTTTCAACCACTTCTTTATAATTCTGTTGTACTTATTGGATCAGAGTGATTTCAATGAAAGTTTTTTAAGATGTATTGATTTTTGAATGTTTCCCAGCATATCCCAAATACACAATTTATGATTGTATTATATTATAATAATTACTTGAAAGGATCTTTCTCGGTATACCTTCCGTTTGGAATATCTCAATACAAAGAATCAAAATTTTTAATTTTGAATCACATATCATTCTAACTCTGAAACCAAGAGATCCACCTTACCATTTAGTTCCAGGGTATGATAGAAAATGACAGATATTTTCCCAAAATTATTCTCTTCATTGATGAGTCGACTTCAAAATCGAATGCAATCGACAGCTCTCAAAATCGTGGTGGTGGGCATATAAAAATCCCCAATTCAGGATCGAATATGAAGATCAATAAGACTTCAGAGTAAACGTCTGGTACTGAATCCTGAATAACTGTTCTATCGGACCGCTATTTTTTAGGCAACCATTTAGATGCTGCAAGATATTTACGAATGCTACAGTTATTTCCTACTATTTAGAAATATATCTCTAGAATTGGGGGATGGTTTGTTTTTTCGCGTAATGCCGCATCCTTTGATTCTACTCCATAAGTGGACCATTTCCAATTACTGGAATGAAATATGTTCTTATACGTTTATTGGCACGAAAGATTGCCAGAACTAACACTTTCATATTTTTCATGGAGATATCTGAAACGAAAGGTATATGAGGAAAGATTCCTTCGAAATACAGATCACTTGGAGAATACAATGGAGAATAACTTTGCAGATGCAGATAGGCATTGAAAACAAAGGGTTTTACATAAAATGAAGTTAACACTCCGATGTACGACCTCAGCCGGACTAACATCCATACACGAGGGTGGTCTATTAGGACCAACATAAATATTACAAATTTTCACCCAAAATTTTTTGGGTTGATTTAGTGAATTTTCAATAAATTTACGAAGCAAGATATTTAGTTTTGATAATAAACAAAAACAAAAAAACTGAGAAATGCAAAAACCGTGCTTTTTGGCTTGTTACAATAAACCTTTATAAAAAAAGAATGGAAACAGAGATAAAATTATTCGACATATAGAAAAATGAAAGAACAAAAAACAAAATTTTAATAAAAAACTTTGTAACAAAAAATTAAACCGACGAAATACGGAACTGAAAAGTGAAAAATAAAATAAACCTTCTTAGTCTCAATAACTAAGCCCCTAAACTAATGTTAGTAACTAATTTTGAGTCGGCGCCAAACAAACAAGCAAATGAATTAGATAAGGCGTAAAATGATGGCATCGAGTTGCGCGGTGACATTCTGATAATTTTTTTGAAGTAATTTAATGATCTTCGTTGATTGTTCGTTTGGTGCCGACTCAAAATTAGTTACTTACATCAGTTTAGGAGCTTAGTTATTGAGACTAAAAAGGTTTATTTTATTTTTTACTTTTCAGTTCCGTATTTCGTCGGTTTAATTTTTTGTTAAATAGTTTATTTTTTTATTTTTTGTGGCTGAAATCTACTAATTACTACCTACTTGTAGTTTTTTTATTACTTCCAAAATACTTACTTACCCACCTTACTTCAACTATTACTAGTTAAATAATATGATTATCTACTTTTTCTATTTGTTGTAATATAAATTATTTTTGTTGTTCTGCTCAGTTTATTTCATACTACTTACTTCTTTTAGTTTAGCATCATAGAGAATAGGAAACACGGATTTTAAACAGGCAAAAGCAGATCCTTTTTTGTCAAGTGCCTTAACAAAATGTTTCATGAATCCTAGTTTGAAATGAAGTGGTAGAAGCCTTGTTCTTAACATTCTGTTTATTTGGCGTGTATTCAATTCGTACATGCCATTCTTTCTTTATATAGGGCTCTTTCCTAGCCCCGCTGCCCCATAAACAATATTTGGTATAACCGCCTTGCAAACCGAGAAGTAATCCCACAACTTTCAGATCTCTGTACACCTTCCAATTGTGTTCTCCATATTTCATCAGCTGAATTAAAGTTGTCATTGTCGCATACGATTCCTCAGAATTTACTGCATATCTTATGGGAATAGATTGCCATTATGTAATAAGTCATATTTAAGGCTTAGTTTCGAGGAATCGATGAACAAACGCCATTCTGTGGGATCTTAAGACTGACCCATTGATTCAAAAAGACCACAAGCGTCACGACAATATTGATATCCATCATTCGATTCCAAAAACTCAGCACACTGATCACTTCTTCTGCGGTAAACAGTCACTTGGGTATCATGGGCTGCTGGGGTAAAGAACTCCATCACAATGCAACACAGGTTTTGTGACCGACGCAACATCAGGATATTGAATATCCTTGTTTTTCTTGTTATAACCAAATGTTTTCATAAGGCAGGAATAACAGTACGTAGCGTGATTTCTTGGTTCTCTCCACAACATTGGGTCACCGAATTGCAAATATATTTTTTCCTGAAGCTCAATTAGTTAATGTACTTCTACAATTTTCACACACTACTCCAGGTAGATATACTTTGTATATCATTCCATCCTCTCATAGAATATAATGATTGTGACGGATGTAGGAGAATAAAAATAATGACATTAGCGATCTGTCATTGTCAACTGCATATGTGTCCCAATGTTCACAAGTGAAAAATCAATTATTCCTTATTTTTCTACCCGTAAGGGTGGATAATTCCATTCAGAATATGATCAACTATGAGGTATACCCTATCTAATGAAAAAAAAACATCCAAATCGAAGAACCCAGTACAAAGTTATGCCTGATAGAATCGGTTAACGGACCAGAATTCAGAGGGTGAGTGATCAATATCCTTCATTTTGCTACCCCTAGGGGTGGATTTCATCTTTTAAATTCGAATGGGACCAACTTCGAAGTACACCCTATCCACTGAAAAAAGAATTATCGGAATCGGACATCTCAGTAAAAAGATATGCGTGATCATACATAAAAAAAATATACGCGTCGACTAGAGAACCTCCTCCTTTTTGGTTTCGTCGGTTAAAAATTGAAAATTATTGCGTCATAGCAGAAAGTGTATTGACGCGAATTGACAGTACCGGACTCAGGACCGCTGCTGAACACATTCTCTACAACTCGATGTTATGTGACTCATACAGAGCCAGGCTTACAAAATTTACAAAAATTTTCTCTTTTTGCAATACTTGTACTGCCCTCCTTTGTTAACCGACGAAACCAAAAAGGAGAAGGTTTTCTAGTCGACGCGTATATTTTTGGGGGGAGAGTCAGGTTTTTCTTCAGTGTCGATTCCAGTATGTTTAGCTATTGCATTTCGAATAAGGAATGTAAACCTAACATAGTAGCTCTAGACTGCATATGGTCTTTCATTAACTCCAAACCCAAAGTCTTGATAAATGATCTTCTCTGTTTACTATGATTCTGATCAGGGTTGTTGTGCCTGGTAATTATAAATGCATTCATGTTCAAAATACCGTAACAGGCCATAGTTTCGTATTCCTTGCAACATTATAACTGGAGCTCAATTTATCCACAATATCGACTCCACATTTAGTACTATTATAAAATAAACTAACTTCTGGTTTACCAGTCATTGAAGCGACTGTATCACTGTTGTGGAACGAATATATCATCAGCATATTCTTTTTTTTTTTGGCACATAGGAAGATGCCATTATATGAACACCAAACCCAAAAACAGAAGAGCCCATGACGATCTTTAGTATGTGCTCAAATTTGCGGCAGTTCTCTTGCATTGCTTTTTATTGCATCCACGACAGTGAGTCTACATTCTGTTTTCAATTTATGGACGAGATCGCAACTGACAAACCAGCGATCCATAATAATATTTCTCCCAGATCCAAACAAATCTTGACACATCCGTAGCGTGACTGCTGAGGTACTGTTATCTACTTGATATGTCCCAGCAGGCTACACATCAGCGTATATTTCTGAATTATGCGTATAAAATGTTCTGGCATCAACCGTTGCGAAAACTTTGATGCCATATTTCATTGGTTTATTGGGAATATAAACGCTGAAATTGCAAAAAGCTTTTCATCCAAAGTCACATATTTGCCAAGACCGTAACAGCTTTTACAATTATTTACGAACATTTCAAACATCTCTCTTACGGGAGCTAAATTATCAAGTTCAGATTTTGAAATTCTTGTATTTGTATCGTCAAAACGAATAACTCTCAGCAAAAATCTAAATCGTCTTTCAGACATAGTTGCAACGAATATTTCAGATGCTCGAGATCACCTTTCGCCAACGTACTATCAGAAAGATTTTGCTGGGTCTCAACACCAACAAAGCCTGTGGATCTGACGGAATCCCGCCGATTGTTCTCAAGAAATGTGCCCCCGAACTAACACCTGTTCTTTGCAAGTTGTTCAACCACTCTTACAATTTGGGGGTATTTCCGTCCAATTGGAAAATTGCAAGAGTACAGCCAGTCCCTAAAAAGGCAAAAAGGCCCTACCTAGCAACTACAGACCTATCGCACTGCTATCTATTATTTCAAAGGTCCTGGAAAAAGCCATCAACATCGAGCTCATGAAATATCTGGAAGACTCAGGAATTGTCAACGATAGGCAATATGGCTTCCGCCATCAGAGATCAACTGGTGACCTGCTAGCTCACGTCTCACATATATGGCAGCTATCTATTGAGAAGTATGGAGAAACTTTAGCTGTGGCATTAGATATCTCCAAAGCGTTCGATCGAGTTTGGCACCAGGGACTCCTCGCCAAGCTTCCGTCTTATGGCTTGCCCCCTCAGCTGTGTTCGCTGCTTGCTAGTTTTCTCTCAAACAGGTCTCTCCATGTAGTGGTCGATGGAGTTTCATCTGACACTCTACTCATAAATGCTGGTGTTCCGCAAGGATCTATTCTCGCACCAACACTATTTCTACTTCACATCAACGACCTGTTGAAAGCAACTTCATGTCCAGTACACAGCTTTGCCGATGATAGTACCCTCCATACCGCTTTCTCTTCCAGGGCCCCTATATCAGCCCGTGAAACCAGAAATGAACGAGGAAGAAATGTTAATAATATAAATATGGACTTAGCAACAATTCTCGAGTGGAGATCTAATAACTTGGTAGAATTCAATGCAAACAAAACACAAGCATGTCTTTTCTCTAGAAAAGCCGATCTCACTGTGCCTAACATAACTTTGTCAGGAGTAACCATACCACTGAAGTCATCCATATCGATGCTTGGTATTACTATCAGCAATAACCTTTCCTGGGAAAATCACGTGAGGTCCATTGCCAAAAGTGCATCCGAAAAACTTGGTTTTTTGTTTCGTGCCAAGAGCTATTTCACCCCCACCCAGCTGCTTGTGATCTATAAGGAACAGATCCGACCTGTCCTGGAATACTGTTCCCATATTTGGAGCGCGGCACCTAAACATATCCTGAGGCTATTGGATTCTGTCCAAAAAAGGGCAATTCGTCTCGTCGGTGATGCCTCGCTTACAAACTCGCTCACTTGTCTGGAACACCGTAGAAAAGTTGGCGATTTGTCTCTATTTTATAGATATTTTCAAGGGCGATGCTCTTCTGAAATATCAACAATCGTTCCTGCTTTGGCAGTCTCTTCGAGACTAACCCGTCAAGTTCAGTCATCACACCCCTTCGTGGTCACTTTGGAGACCTGCAGAATATCACTTTCCAAAGACTCGTTCATCCAACGAACAGCGAGGCTTTGGAACTCATTGCCTAGGAGGTGTTCCCCGAGGCATACAACCTCCAGAAATTTAAGAAGAACACCAACTCCTACCTTCTTTCCCTTGGTTCCCACGATGTTCTCTGAACATTACAGGATATCCCTTTTCGTGGGAACCAGAACATAAAAAAAAAAAAAGATCCCATACCGTCTTGCTGCCAAAATTCTTTTATATTTTTTTTTACCCATGATCTAACCCAGCCAAGTTGAGTCAACCAATAAATGCTTTGAGTTCTGCAACATATGTTGGATTTGCATCATTTTGATCTTCATAATTTCGAGAAACTCGTAATATACATGTTTGTATAGTGCACTAAAAGTTCAACAGTACTACTAAATAAACAGTTCCAAGCATCAATTGGAGTTCTTGCCTTTTTTTCCTCACGAATGGTACCTGGTAAATGTGAAATAATATTATAACGCCTAGTCCGGACATTTCTAGGAAGAGGAGAGATTATTGCACACGAATATGTTTTTGTTTCCCATGAAAATGTCAAATTTTTTCTGACACATTATTGGTTAGCTTGATTAATGACAATTTTAGAATAAATAAATAAATTAATTCTGAAATCTACATTCCGACTGGTCGCGTTATGGATTTTTTCCACTTCAAATAGAAATAAATAACGAAAAAATCTGTTTAAAAATGATTTAATTTTCTAGGAATATTATCTTCGGCATTACGATAGCAGTCTGAAATCATTATCCACGCGTTGTTTCCATGGTCGTAGCCAAACAATTAAAATTATCTTCTGTCAATAATACTTTTTTTCTATTATAATCTATATAATCACTTTTTTCATTAATTTCGACAGGATTTTCATATATCAATTCCTTGTAGATAGTAATGTCGACTCTTGTCTGTCTTCGAGAGGTTCTCGTCTTGATCCAAAAAATAAACGAATATTTTCTCAACAAATATATATGTAACTCACTTGTTATTCGACAAATTCATGAAATTATATCACACATGAATGGTACTGATAAATCGTAGGCTCAAAGTGACCACAGAAGTAGTATTCATGTTCACATGGCGATGTTTTAAAATTGATGACAAACTTCAAGAATACTCGATTACGTTTCTATGGAATTTTATTTCGTTATCATAATCAGAATCCTTTTCAGTTATTTTGGAAGCCTTCAAATTGTCGGCATAAAGCAAGCAATTCGAGTATTTGAAACAGGTATCGACGTCCCTAATAAATATACTAAACAATAACGGGTCCAGGTGAGATCCTTGTGGAACACCGGAAGTACTGAAGTTCTTCTTGATTTACAATCATTTAGTGAACGAATCGAGACCTGTGACACAAATAAGGAATTATGAGCCTCAAGTGGTTTCCGTATACACCGAAATTTCCTTATCAGTATTGGATGATATACCGTTACGAAACTGGGGTCGTTTATTGAAACACTCCATTAATTGAATGTTCGTTTATTCCACTTTGAAAATGCAACACAATAATGCACTCTGACACTAAAATAATCTCAGTTCAAAATACCGCATGTAATAACCTCGACTGAATGACACAAAAAACATCAATAAATAAACGTTCGTCTGGCGCGTGCGACACGCTTATATATTCAAAACATAATTCTAGAAGTCCCGAGACTGTCATTCCCGGAATCATCTGGCTTCTTGGAAATATCTGGATGATTTTATGACGTCATCAGAAAGTCCCAACGGCCGCATATCGTCTAGCACGTGCGAGATGAACAGAGGAGTACTCTTATTATTTTCGTAACAATACCTTATCTAAGGCATTGGTGTACTCCGGACAACTTAAAGCTCTACTTTCCATTGACTCGACACTCTTTTGAACAAATGGCGCGAGATTTGACTCCATACCTTTTTTTAAGAAGCCCTTTTTTAAGTGAACTATATATTTGATTTTTGGTTGGAATAAAAATGCCAAAAAAAATGTAAAAGAAGTTTTTATACAAATGCACTAAAAAGGAAAAAATAATTTATTTAATTGTTTGACCTAGATTATTCTGTGAGTAGCAGATTCAAAATATTGCCGCGCAAGAATACCTCCTTCATATACGCAGCAAACTTTTGAATCTGAAGAAATTATTTTTTCCTTTTTAATGTATTTTAATAAAAGCTCTTAGTTTATTTTTTATTAATTTCTATTCAATTTTTTTGGTCATTCATGAAATCCGTCATCTTATTGAATTCTGACAAAAATTGATAATCTCCGACCCCAAAAAACCACATACCAATTTTGAATGGTATCGGGCCATAATAATCACAAAACTCGTCACCATCTTGGACTGCCATCCAAATTTTGGATTTTAACAAAAAAATCATGATCTCCGATGCCGAAAACCTCCACATACCAATTTTTATTGGAATCGGGCTATAACCACAAAACTCGACGCCATATTGGAGTCGCCATCTTAAATTTATGAATTTTGACAAAAAAATCTTGATCTCAGACCCCAAAAATCACCACATACCAATTTTGAATAGAATCGAACCATAATCACAAAACTCGTCCGCCATATTAGAGCCGCTATTTTGTTTTTTCTCTAGCAATAATTCCATAATGCATTGTCACCGGAATTAAGAATTTTTCTTCATTTCGTTCCGTCTTTTCCTTAATAATATAATCGTCTGTCCATGTCATGAGTCAGGTTAAGCTCTTCGTCTTCAGATTCTGAGACGTCTTGTTCAGAATCTGTCTCATGATCGCTTACCTCATCCTCTCCTTCAGCAATCGAATCATCCATCGCTGTCATAAATTGAACCCTCATCAGAAGGTACATTGTCATACAAATTTTGCGAACGTGTTATTTCCCTTTCTTGAGGATCCATTATACTAGAAAAAGTACTAATAAACACTAAAGAATAAAATATAATTGGAAGTACAAACCTGAGTCAACTGAAAAATATTTCGTAAAATATTGCTCAAGTACACAACACGGGCTAATTCACTTCAAAACCAGAACAAAACGATCAAATAAACCAAAAACCAAACCGGGAATCTACCTAGATCGCACTGCCATCTGCTAATAATTCTTTATAAAATAACAATCCAGCAAACTCTTTCCGTTCGCCGCTAGATGAAAACATCATTACATATGCGGTCGACGGTGGTCTATTGGGACAAACGTATGAAATCCAAACATACAATAAAAGATATTACTGTCAAATAAAGTATGAATTATACCTTTCTAATTACTTAACAGGTACATAAGATGGCAGATCTAGATAAAATTTATTTCAAACATACCATGGTTTATTGTATTTTGCCGAGACCAATAGACCACCGTCGTGCATCATAGTATTCATAAATGTTGTATGGGTTGTTGGAATATTTTATTGTTTCTATGTTCTACTTTATAGGTATGAAATATCTCGATGAATAACGTTTTTTGAATCCCATCGAAATCATTCCAGTAACGTCACTGCCGGGTCATATAAACCCTGACTATATGTTTCATTACGCCTCTCCGTATGTCAATTTGCTGGTTATGCAATCATAGAGCCAATTTTGCGGACACGCATGCGCACTCCCATTTCAATTAGTGATCAAATGTTAATATGGTGATTTCGTATCTTTTGTCTCTGTTAGCGTGCCAGTGTCAATTATCGTTACTTCTATTAATTCAATTTATTTACTTATTTCAATCTAACGGTAATTCGAAGTGAACGATGGATTGCATTCGATGGCTTCGAATTTGTAGACATCGCAGTTCTGCTGATTTATATATTTACCTATTCTCTCCAAACAGAAAACCTGACAATAATGAGATAATACTTTTGTGGTCAAAGACTCATTCTTCATCAATTTTTTTTCATATTGAATGAAAATTAATTTATAGAAAATAATTATTAAATAACTTGAGCGACGACAGTAGGATACCATTCGATGTTGGGTACTTCACCTATGGGTTGCCTTCTCCACGCCGACCTTCATGTCAACTGTTGTGCCAATACAAAAATTTGGCAATTCCAGTAAGGCATAAAAAATCCCAATACTTCATTTTGTTTCGAATAAAATATTGGAAACTGCTGCCTATAATCAGCTGATTTAATACTTGGAAAGTCATAATTTATTGATGGCAGTCTAGGTTCAGATCCTACCACGCTTGTGGATCTGCACTGCAACTTATAGTAAGAAAATGGAAAAAAAATCAGATCTAAGTGATCTTACCATAATGAACAATGAGTTATCAGCACCTCTCTCTGATGATTTTGGTGTATCTCAAAGAAATGTGTTGGGGCCATTCTTATTTATCTGCTACCTTATTGATATCAAGTTTTCCACCAACTGGTAATTATTGCTGGAGATACGCAAAGTCTGATGCAATTATTTTCGTTACTTCATACAAGCATAAGAACTCAATAGATACCTATATGTTAAATTCATCCATAAATAGGGATAACATAGAATGAAGGTATGTTAAACAGTATCATTCCAGGCTTATTTTTTTATAATTGAGTTTCTTGTTCTTTGGAGGTTTGATTCTAATTCGGAAATGATGTCTTTGTTTTTCAAATGATGATTTATTTACGTATTCAACGTTTCGACTATGACTTCAGTTTTCTTCGGGATTTTTTTGGGGTAGAAAACGATTTTATTTGTGGAACGAAAGGTTACAAGTTTTTTATGGATTTACCTTAAGTTATAAATGAAATAGAGCTGCATCATTATTTTGAAAAACAATGACAAACACTAACAAACGCCATTGCGGATATTCGAGAAAGTTTTGTTTTCGTGGTGCACATTATTTCACTTAACTTTTTCAATTCGGTATTTTATCTGGCTATGGCGATAAGGTGACTGATGAAGCTAAGAATTATTTTTAAACATTGTTTAGAAGGAGAAAAATATATAGTGTGTTAAGCTGATATTATTGGTTTATGAGATAGTTGGTGTGGTGAGATATAATTTGTGTGAAGTTGACTTTAAAGGGGACATAAAATTAACACCAAACTATGAATTAAATAAGGTTTTTTCCAAAGCACAAGGAAATATGCTTCTGGACTATCACAAAAAATGTGCATTATTATTTTATGGCCTTACTACCGAATATTGTCGTCAAGTAGCCTTCGAAATGGCGAGGTATAATTATATTAAAATGCCTTCGTCGTGGGAAACCAATCAAATCGCCGGTATTGACTGGCTTACGGGTTTTCGGCGACGCCATCCTGAGCTCTCACTCAGAAAGCCAGAAGCCTGTAGCCTTGCCAGAGCAACATAATTCAATGAAGTGGTAGAAAAAACTCTTTATGATAATCTTGAAAACATAATTAAACGAAATCCAGCATTTGCCGATGGCTACAGAATATTTGACCCCGACGAGACAGGTACAACCACCGTGCAGAAATCCCCCTAAAGTCATGGCACCAAAGGGCCATAAAAATTTTGTTAGGTAACTAGCTGTGAAAAAGGAGTTTTATGCACAACATGCTGCATCATAAGTGCAGGAGGACAAGCTCTTCCTCAGCCAATTATTTTCCCGCGCAAGAAGGTAAACCCAAGAATGGGCATTGGTACTCCACCTGGAACTTTGATTTCAGCTACAACATCGGGTTGGATGAATAGCGATTCGTTCGTAGATATGATGAAACACTACATCAAAAACAGTAACAGTTCACTGGAAAATCCGAGTACACTGGGAAATGGTTCATCAAGTAGATACCTGTGGCTAACTGGGATATTTGACTATTAGTTAGCTACATTCAGTACTGTACGTGCGCCTTACATAAAATGTGTAATATTAAAAGAAAATGCGGGTAAATAATATGATGACGAAATAAAAATGAATGGTTAACAGGCCTGAATCTATGGTGCGATAGTACCACTCCCTCGATGTGTTCTACGCTGTTCAGTTTGATCAGCAATAGGACTGTTGAACTGTGTACTGATGAAATTCCTTCATACCCCTCGTATCTCGGTAAAAAGTTGAAAGTGTGCCCCAACAATTTCTTCGGAGGTTAGACATCCAAACTACAACGCTGGCATGGCAAACTACGAAGTCATCACAAGGTCACCGAAAACAGGAATCCTTGAAAATCCCATAAATGATTCTTCCCACAAAATCGAGCAGCAAATCTCCAGTGAGCTACTATGCTCTCAAAACTACAATGCGGTACTTGTAAACTACAACGTCCATTCCAACATTTCGAATCAAGAGGCCGTTCGTATCTGGTCCATAAAAAAACGAAAATGGACTCCATCCAAAAACCCTATTCAAACAAAGAAAGAAAAGAAGTTAAGTCTCTTTCAAATTAATAAATTTCCTCAAACTCACTCCACACAGAGGGACGATCACAATCGTGGTAACATCAAAAACATCCTCGATGTACTTCCGAGGCAAAACTCAAGATTATCAAACTCTTGACAATCGGCATTTCCTACCGAAACGAACCCCCTGAGCGCAATCGCACGAAGTTGACATTCCTGCAATTGGCGATATTCTACATGGTCGCCATCTATCGACGAGTTTGAACTAACGCAATGGTGAAAGCTCTCAGTTAAAAGGAAATACAACATTTCAGTAGTTGAAACCACTTTAAAAGCGAAGAAAATACTATATACATGTGTCAGCAGACAAACACTTGTAGAAAGATACTTCCATATGGCGTTCAAACAAACAAATGAACTGAAAATGTATCTCCTCACATCCAGTGACTTTACTCAGTGAATGAATGTGAATTCTCATTATAATTTTATATGGGACTTCTGTGGGAGTGTACACATCCAACAAGATGAACATTTATTTCTAAAATCTAATATTATCTTGTCCGGTGGACATTGGGATTGGTGGCGACATCACAGTGGTCCCAAATCGCTGGCCAAAAATTGAAAAATGAAGTTAATATTTAAGGAATTCTAACTGTTGGGCTGGGTAGATGAGTATTTCATACGTCCATTCCAGGGTCGGGAAGTGGCAGGTGTTATATATAGCCGTTGGGATAACATTCTGGCCGGAACGCTCGAGCATGTAGCATCAGTCGTGCAGTACGGTCTTAAAATTACGTTGTGTTTGAAGTGAAATAACTTGTAGTAGAATTGAGCAATATGAATTATTCAATGGAATCTCTGCCTGGAAGTTAGTACATTTATTATATCATTGGGATTTTTCATATGAACCACACACCGAGCAACAAAAAATGTAAACATCTACTATAAATTCTCGTGCCCGCGGCGAAAAAAAGTTATGTTTACATTGAGTAAAAGTTGATAATTCTACATAATTCAGCGACCAATCGAGTGTCACGGTTTTCTTTATACTCTTGAGTAATACACCACCAAAAATCAGCTGCTCCAATTTGCCCCTTTGGTTACAGTGAATTTTCTTTCTTCGAGAAAACACATTTAATTCCGGATGTATGCACGCTCTAACTTTCGCAAATTTTGATATATCGGGCTAATTTTTTTTATACAAATAGGCTAGGGGATAAGGACGGTTGGTATTGAATTTGAAAAGAATCGCTTGAGGGGTTTGAATTTTTCAAAATTTTGAAATATTCAAAAATCGTTGGTGGTTCGCCATTTTCGGGCTGCCAATTCGTTTTAAGAAAACTTGACTTCACATTCGTGTTATCGATCTCAAAAATCTCCGAGTACTGAATTTCGTAGCGATTGATTCGAATTTGGAAGACATGGTCCACCATTTTTAGGCCGTCATCTTGTTTTTGGAAAATTTTTCTTCAGATTCGTGTTGAGCGACTCCGAAAACTCCAGAGTACCAAATTTCGTAGCGAATGATTCAGATTTAGATAAAATGGTCCGCCATTTTAAGGCCGCCATCTTGTTTTTGTGAAACTTGACTTCAGATTCGTGTTCATCGATCTCAAAAATCTGAAAGTGTCAAATTTCGTAGCGATTGATTCGAATTTGGAAGAAATAGTCCACCATTTTTAGGCCGCCATCTTGTTTTTGAAAAACTTGACTCCAGATTCGAGTTCAGCGACTTCAAAACCTTTCGAGTACCGAATTTTGTAGCGATTCGAAAATACCTTCTATATTTGGCCAGCCATTTGGGATTTGGAACCACTGTGACATCTTGGCGAAGATAGCAGAAACGAGCTAACCCTAGTCTAGGTAAATCCAAACGCTACAGTTGGTAGAACGAAGACCAGTGAGTCCCACACTACCTTGCTACAGCAATGTGTCCATTGAGGATTAAAAAAAGAAATTGTAGTTTCCATCGTACTACATATAACCTTTTCAGCACCGATTGAATAAATTTAAAGGCATTCATGAGTACAATAAATTGCTTTGCATATCAAGGATTCCAGTTCATTGAATGCTAGAAGGAACAATAATTATGTACTAACAAAGTGAAATATCCACGATAGGGCTTCCTTGGTATATTGTGTATTTAATTTAAGTATTCAAACTATTGATTGGTTTGAAGGAAATGAAGGCACTGTGAAAGATACTTTTTGAAAGACCATTGAAAAATACTCCATATTGCTTGTTCCGATTCTTTATTCATATATCTTATTTTTACTTTATTGTTCAGTTGTATTTGACTATCATTCATGCATTTATATCATAACAATAATTATTTATTTATTACACTGTTCTACAGGATAAATCCCATCTACAGAACAGGAATGTAGGCAGGAATAGATTTACATCATAATATAAAACAATAACATCATTCTGCGGAATCATACATGCAGCATATTATAGATATTCAATTATTTGAAAAATTCGGATTTGATAAGAATTACTGAACAGTTCAATATATCTATCTGAGAGCATTTTGAGTTGTAGTTCGATAGCATGTTGTGTACTAGTGATAACTTAAGAATATGCTGTTGGGAGATAAAATGTGCTGTTGACTCGAGATACAGTTCTTGGAATATGAAAATCTAGTTTTTTTATCAGTGTCCCGCTCTGATAAAAAATCTATTCGATTATTGATGATTTTATATAAAAAAATCACTGAATGTTTAAATTATGATTCCCTATCCATCAAGAATGCAACATTTATCTTCCCAGTTTGTTAAATGTGGCATTGGAAATTGAATATGTGTCATTGGAAATCAAAATTTATTCAATTCCATCCGTTATTGTAGAAAGTTTAACTGTCGTCATACTTCTTCCGACAAATGAAGATCATGGTCAATCTAGCTCTCGTAATTTCTGCAAAAATGATTTAGTTTCAGTAAAACTCTTTCTCTCTCTCTCTCTCTGAGTGGGTTGTCTGCATGATGGTATTGTATGTTAATTAGATAAATTCAAATGAATTCATGTTGAAATGTGACGACTTATACGTGTAACTCGGTGTAAATCATCCCACAATTTGTTGCATACGGAAGATTGACAACCCCGTTTTATTTCTCAGGCAAAAGCTTTTCCTTATACAATAACAACATGTTTTATTTACATTCACGGGAAGATAAGTAGAATGATAAAATAATTTTCCTAAGCTAAATGTGATTTAGATTTTGACATAATTCTATTTTCCCATTATTTGCAAATAAAACTTGAAAAAAAAATATGTATTGGCCCTTTAGGTTTAATATAAGTAGTAATAATAGGTTGATTCATCGTCCCACAAATCTCAATGTAACTGGACTAACGGGAATAGGGACAAAGGAATTAAACTATTTCTTTTGCGCTGACGTTTCGGAATCTATTTTTGTATACTTTTCAAACCTGGAAGCACAAGTTTTTCCTATGATGGATACACCATACATAAAAATGTTGAATAATGAGAATTGATACAGGCTGTAGTCGACAAATTGAAATAGCGCTGGAAAATTAATGTGCAAAACAACATTCACGATAGAAAACAAACGTGAGACTAGCCATCCCAATGTAAAACAAATAAGTACGAACACAGCAATAACACCTTGTTCGCAGTGACCACCACAACAACTGATTTTTTTTTGTGGATCCTCATTGAATACAATATCTAATTTGATTGATATTCAGTAATGTAGGTACTCTCAGTGATATATGTTTTCACCCGGAAAATTTGAATAAGGTAAGAGATATTGAAAAGGGAAACATTCTCAATTGAATATTGATAGAAAGATTTTTCAGTGAATTGAAAAATCGTGGATTTTTCAATTCACTGAAAAATCTTTCTATCAATATTCAATTGAGAATGTTTCCCTTTTCAACATGAATACCCCACAAGAGGTTATCTTGACGATGGAAGATAGTGACTAAAGTTTGTCTTTCAGTCGCAGATGATTCCACATCTGATTTCATGAACATCCTGTTCATATTTTCAACAAATCAAGTAAGAGATATATTACTAAAGAATAATTATCCTAATACATTAATAAACAGGATTTTGAATAAAAGACAAAGAACTAACATAGGAGTTAAAAATAGTTCTGATAGGACATTTTACTTCAAATTTCCTTATTCAGATGGACTTTAAAAAAAATTGGAGAAATTTGTCGACAAAGAATCACAAATTTGCTTTTTACAATTTGAGAACAACGAATATTCTATTCTCCCACTTGAAAGATGAAATACCAAGTGAACTAGAATCAAACATTGTGTACAGTGTTCCTTGCAATTGTGGAAAATGTTATATTGGACAGACTAAGCAGTACATAAGAGATAGAATTCATCAACATAAATACTACTGTTATGAAGTGAACAAAAAGAAGAAAGAAAAAACGGCACTTGCCCTGCACCATTTTGAATCTGGTTGCAATTTTAATTTTGATGTTGTTAAAATTTTCGGAAGAGATAAACCACTCAAAAAGATTCTTTGGTGAAATGGTACAAATAAATTTAAACAGTGATTATGTAAATCTCAAAACGGATACCTAGAACCTGACAAAAATGTAATCACATATTTCAGAACGGTTCAAAAAAAGATATTACAATAATACAATATTATAGAATGTCAATATACAGAGTGATCCAAAAGTACTTTGACAAACTCCAGGAAGTGATTCCTCACAATATTCTAATATGAATTGTTCAAATAAATGTATGTCCAGAAACGCTTCGTTTCCAAGATACAGGGTGTTAAAGTTTCATTTTTATTTTGGTTTTTTTTTAAATAACATTTTGAAATACTGACCTTAATTGAACTAAAATTGGTATTGAGAGGTTTTTTGAGGTATCGAATTCGAACCTGATGTTATTATTGCTCTTACTCGTAGGGGGCGCCACCTACACATCTTTCTCTTTTTTGAAGATTCATAACTTTTTTGAGCGTACTTCTAGCATATGTTTCAGTGAAAAAATCAATTCCTTTATCATATCTACGTAAAAAGGCTGACTTTGTTACAAGTCGCTATGAGCAACCGTTTTCTAGATATTTGGACTTGAAAATTTCAAGTCGATTATTTGATAATCGATGCGTGTTGAAGTTATCACCATTATTTCGCATTTTTCAGAGGAATGCTTAGGATATTAATTTGACGTTTAAGTAAGTAGTTTTGGTTTTCTGTAGGGGGCGCCACCTATTCTATTCATATTTACTCGGTTGGAATAGTTATTTTTGTATCAAGGGTGCAAAATCTGTATTTGTTTTATTAAAACTTGCAAGAAATATCAACATTTTATTTCAAGAAATTTTGAATATGTAGAATAAAATAAAATAATGGAAACTAAATTGTATTCAGATAAATTGTTCAAAGTGTCCACCTTCAGCGAAGACAGGCATTCAGTCTTCTAGTCATTGAAACTCGTACCCGCTCAGAAATTATTGGTGTGTTTCTTATTGTTTCACAGGCGTCTACTATTCGGTTTCTTAGATCTTCCTCGTTCGCTACTGGAGTTTTTTGAACTACTGACTTCAAATGTCCCCAAAAATAAAAATCCAGTGGGTTTCGATCTGGGGACCTTGGTGCCCACGCCTGCTTAGGTTCTTCTACACCCCTACCGATCAATCGATTTGGATAGACAGTGTTAAGGAATTCCCTGGCATGCATAAACCACATGCGGATACGAATTTCTAATGGTACATTCTGAAGTAGTCCCGGCAATTCATTTTCTAAAAAGTATCTGTAAGTTGCGCCATTCAGTCGGAACGGAAGAAAGAAAGGACCTATCAAGTAATTATCAATTACTTATTACCGCCCATACATTAACAGAAAATTGATACTGATAATGTCTTTCACAAACTGCGTGCGGATTTTCCAGATCCCAAACATGGTTGTTATGAATGTTTGTGATAGCATTTCGGGAGAAGTTTGCCTCGTCCGTACAAATCTTAAAAATTTAGGATTTCCAGCCAATTTCCTTAAAAACCACTGACACATAGTAATGCGTTCGGGAAAGTCTCGTGGCAAAAGAGCTTGATAGTGGATAATTCTCCAAACTGTGGACTGAGTAGAATTGAGAGCTTCAACAATTATTCTTGTACTTGTTCCTGGCTTCTCCTCGAGAGCGTTCAAAACAGCTTCTTCCAATTCTGGGGTTCGGACTGCTCTTGGTCTTCCAATAATATCAGCTTCCCTCTCAAAGCTACCAGTTTCTGCCAAACGACGATGGAGACTGGTAAATGTACTTGATTAGGAAATCGCTCCTGGTAAAAACGTCTTGCTTCGCGCGCATTACCATCCGCAAGGCCATAAACGAAATGCATATCGGCTAAATGAGAATTATTGTATAAATAATCCATTCTTTCAAAATTCGTGTTTTGAAACTTACAGAAACTTCAACAAAACAACAAAACGTTTAACTGTCACATAATATATAATTACCAAAACTACTTACTTAAACGTCAAATTCATCTCTAAGGCATTCTTGTGAAAAATGCAAAATAATGGTAATACCTCCAACACGCATCGATTATCAAATAATCGACGTGAAATTTTCAAGTCCAAATATCTAGAAAACGGTTGCTCATAGCGTCTCGTAACAAGGGTAGCTCTTTTACGTAGATATGATAGTGGAATTAATTTTTTTTAAATGTGCCATAAGTACGCTAAAAAAAGTCATGAATCCTCAAAAAAGAAAAGGACGTAGCAATTAATAACATCAGGTTCGAATTCGATACCTCAAAACAACTCTCAATACCAATTTTCGTTAGATTAAGGCTAGTATTTCGAAAGTTATTAAAAAAAACGAAAATTAAAATAAAACTTCAATACCCTGTATCTTGGAAACGAAGCGTTTCCGGACATATATTTATCTGGACAATTCATGTTAGAATATTGTGAGGAATCACCTCCTGAAGTTTGTCAAAGTACTTTTCAATCACCCTGTATACATTAATTGTAGGCCTTCCTGTTTATATACTGAAAAACATCTCGCTGAGGATCAACAAAAAAAAAAATCAGTTGTTGTGGTGGTCACTGCGAACAAGGTGTTATTGCTGTGTTCGTACTTATTTGTTTTACATTGGGATGGTTAGTCTCACGTTTGTTGTCTATTGTGAATGTTGTTTTGTACAATAATGTGCCAGTGCTATTTTAATTTGTCGACTACAGCCTGTATCAATGCTCATTATTAACATTTTACGTATGGTGTATCCATCACAGGAAAAACTTGACTTCAGAGGTTTGTTATAGATGTGGATAATTTTTTCAATAATGTTTATCGCAAAGTGTGTGTTTCCAGCATTGAAAAAGGAACAAAAATAGATTCCGAAACGTCAGCGCCAAAGAAATAGTTTTAATTCCGTTGTCCCTATTCCCGTTAGTCCAGTTACATAAGTAGGGGAAGGTTGCTCAAAATGGGATATGCGGGTAAAATGGGATATAGGCGCTATACACTTCACTAATTATGGCAACGTCATATTGATGGGCTATCGTGATATGCGACAACAAGGCGGTGAACCACAACTTTTTATTTTAGTCGTCGTGATGTTGTGAGAGATTTCAGTTAGATTCATTTGTTTTTATATGTTCAACTTATAATTTTCGTGTTGGATGCCGTAAGCCCTCAAAGTTGACAATACTGAAATATTGAACTTCTATAGTTATCTGTGTGAAGCGTAAGTATTTTGCTCATCGTAGATGTTGTTTGTTGGTGTAAATATGACAGAAAAACCTTGAGGTTGGTTTGAACAATTCAAACTGATTGCGGGTAAAATGGGAAGTCGGCACTTTGGATAACATGTGGTATCCCGGTTTATCTCAATCGACTAAACAATATATTTATCTTGTTTTCAGATGCCACATACATACAAAAGGAGAACTACTAGACAGTGTTGGTCCCAAGCTCTAGAATCCATTAGAAATGGCACTTGCGGTTATTCAAATGCTGCTAAACAATTTGGAGTGCCAAAGTCGACTTTGGAAAGAAGATTCAAGGAGAAAACAAAAATGCTACGGGTTATTCCAAAACACTTGGAAGTAGAAAACCAACATTTCCAATTGAACTAGAACAAGAGTTAGTTCAATATGTAACCAACCATACAAAAATGGCTGGTTGGGGTTGGCTTCGATCCTTTATGAAACGTAATTAGCTATCACTTCGACTACCTGAGGCTACATCTGCTGTACGTGCCAGGGGTTTCAACAAAGAAGCTGTTACTGGGTTTTTCAATATTCTAGAGCCTCTCCAAGAAAAGCTACATTATCAAACATCCAGGGTATTCAACGTGGAAGAAACAGGCATAACCACAGTGCAGGGTCGCTCTTGAAAATTATTTCAATGCGAGGTAGAAAACAAGTTGTTACCCTGACGTCTGCCGAAGGAGGGAAACTGTCTACATCGGTAATTTGCATGAGCGCAAGTGGAGTGTTTGTTCCGCCTATGTTAATGATTCCTAGGGTCCGTATGACACCCCAGTTTCTTGAAGGTTCTCCACCAGGAATATTGACACTTACCCATTAATCTGGTTGGATGCAAACTGATCTGTTTGTCAAATGGTTTGATCATTTTCTCGCTCACACACAAGCATCTAAAAATAATCCCGCCCTACTCATTCTCGATAGACATAAGACCAACACTCAGAATATTTCCATCATAGATAGCGCATGGAAAAATGGTGTCACAATTGTATGCTTGCCACCGCACTGCAGTTACCGCATACAAACCGTTGATGTGTCTTTTATGGTCCCTCTTAGCACATTCTATACGCAAGAATTGGAGATATGGCTGAGGAATCATCCTGGAAGATGTGTTGCGCTGCATGAAGTTTCATCTTTATTTGGAAAAGCCTATCTCCGAG
Source organism: Gonioctena quinquepunctata (assembly GCA_018342105.1). Classification (NCBI taxonomy): domain Eukaryota; kingdom Metazoa; phylum Arthropoda; class Insecta; order Coleoptera; family Chrysomelidae; genus Gonioctena; species Gonioctena quinquepunctata. Next base: position 168,886 of record JAFIRS010002021.1, on the reverse strand, counting down.
CATCAACACCCTTAAACGCTAGCAACGGATTTGAAAAACTGGTCTGTAATGTTAAATCGCACTGTATTCTCCGAAGATATGTTCATGGCATCCGTGCCAACTGATGAACCACACCAACAGGAAGATGGTTCTCTGAATTTAGAAGAACAAGTTCTCGAAGGAAATGAAATGCAGGAAGAAGCGACACCAGAAAAACTAATTATTCCACAATTTACTGAGCCTGCTGAAACATGTGATTTAACTGATTTACCATCCACAAGTAGTAGTTAACCTTATAGTCCCCATGAACAAATTGCCCCTTATCCGAAAAAAAACCACAAAACTACCAAACGGAAGAGGAGGAAGGCTGTCATACTGACCAGTACCCCATATAAGGAAAAACTGGAACAATCCTTGAATGAAAAAAACGAAAATAGAAAGAAAGTGGATGTTAAGAAGATAGCTTGCAGAAATAAAATCAACTCACTGAAAGAGAAAAAAATACCTGCGAAAATAAAAATGTTACGAAAAGAGGAAAGTAGTAGTAACTCAGAGAGTGAAGATGACGCTGAATGTCTGTACTGTCATGATAAGTACTCACAAGATAGTCATGGAGAAGGCTGGATACAATGCCGCACCTGTAAAAATTGGGCACATGATGCTTGTACGGGTATCGAAGCAGACGAAGATGATTTCATTTGCGATACTTGTCGCGTCCATATACAACTTGGACTATGTTATTTTCCAAATAAAGATTATTTTCACTATTTACCAATTACAAATCTCGTTTTACCCCATATTTGAAGTCCCATTTTACCCATGAGTTATGGGAAATTTTGGTTTTTGGAAAAAAAGGTTTAAGTTTTCATATCTTAAATATTTACTTATGGCAGAATATATGTAACATGCATTATTTCCTCAGAACGAAATTTCAGTTATACGCAACGTGAACTTCAGATTTTATACAGAATGATTTCTTAAGTATTCCATTTTAGGCAGACTTCCCCTAAAAATATTTTGATCCAAGTGTCGAAGTGTCGGAGGACCGATAAGTAAATGAAATAGGAACTGAATACAACTAAAGAACCCAAACAACTACTGTCTATATCATTGTGTGATATACTTCTTTCTTTTGATTTGAGTCGGATTACTTAGAAATAATAGGAAGTAATGAAATAAACTAACCAGAACAACAAAAATTATTTATATTACAACAAATAGTAAAAGTAGATAATCATATTATTTAACTGGTAATAGTTGAAGTAGGTTGGGTAACAAACAATCAAGCAAATGAATTAGGTAAGGCGTAAAATGATGGCATCGAGTTGCGCGGTGACAATCTGATAATTTTTTTGAAGTAATTTAATGATCTTCGTTGATTCTTCGTTTGGCGCCGACTCAAAATTAGTTACTTACATTAGTTTAGGAGCTTAGTTATTGAGACTAAAAAGGTTGATTTTATTTTTTACTTTTCAGTTCCGTATTTCGTCGTTTTTATTTTTTGTTAAAAAGTTTTTATTTTTCAATTTTTTTGTGACTGTAATCTAATTACTACTACTTGTTTTTTAATTACTTACAAAATACTTACTTACCCACCTTACTTCAACTATTACCAGTTAAATAATATGATTATCTACTTTTATTATTTGTTATAATATAAATTATTTTTGTTGTTCTAGTTAGTTTATTTCATTACTTTGTATATCATTCCGTCCTCTCATAGAATATAATGATTGAGACAGATGTAGGAGAACAAAAATAATGACAATAGCGATCTGTCATTGTCAACTACATATGTGTGCCAATGTTCACAACTGAAAAATCAATTATCCCCTATTTTTCTACCCGTAGGGGTGGATAATTCCATTCGAAATCCAAGTATGATCAACAATGAGGTATACCCTATCTGATGGAGGAAGAATCATCCACATCGAAGAACCCGGTATAAAGTTATGCCTGATAGAATCGGTTAACGGACCAGAATTCAGAGGGTGAGTGATCAATATCCTTCATTTTGCTACCCTTAGGGGTGAATTTCATTTCTCAAATTCAAATGGGACCAACTTCGAAGTACACCCTATCTACTGAAAAAATTCTCGGTATCGGACGTCTCAGTAAAAAGTTATGGGTAGTCATACATAAAAAATAATATACGCGTCGACTAGAGAATGTCCTCCTTTTTGGTTTCGTCGGTTAAAAATGTATTTTTATGTGTACTCATTACAAAAACTAAATGATAGTTACCATAATAGTATATTAAAGTATAAGTGGATAAAAAGGGCTTTAAAACACGCGCGATTTTTCGAGCACGACGGCGCAGCCGGAGTGCTCGAAATAGAGCAAGTGTTTTTAAGACCAGTTATCCACGAATACTTTACGTTATTTTTTTTTATTGGTGCACTTTGAAATCATATATACTGGTATTATTACTACAAAAAATAGAAATAAGAACTAATAATGCAAGAAGGTTGAATTCGTGATGTGACATCAGTATACCTTTCGTTGTCATGGAAATGAGAAAAACATTCATTTGCAATTTGTTACCAAAGATCTATATTTGTTGTCACCAGAGCTCAAAAATGAATGATTCTAATATCGATTTTTTGAATAGTGAGGCAGAATCGCGGTTAATACCGCGAAAATCCAGTGATATATATAAAAAAAATATGAAAAGTTCATCAAATGGATGGAGGAGCACATATAAATGAACGAATTGTGAGTAATATTTTTTTTTTTATTGGTGCCCGTTTTTACCCATTTAAAGCACGCCTCAGCGTGTTTAAATCGAACTTTAAAAAACGCGCGTTTTTTAAAGGTAACCATGACAACATCAACAAATCGAGAAACGTGAAGTCTAAATGACAAATTTTTTATTATTGATCTGACAGGAGTACCTTGGGCACCAATAAAAAAAAATTATAAAAATCTTGCCTAGATCCTTTGGTTAGCACAATTGTGAAATTAAGACTACGAGAAAAAGTCGAATAGAGACAAGCAAATAAATGTATTTTATTTTCTAAATCGAAGAGACCATTTTTATGAGAAGATAAAGGACAATTACAAAAATAATATTTATTTGGGAAAAAGATAGTAACGTATCATTATTTTTATAAAAAATATGACAGGGGAAGTTAACAGGAACGACACAGATGAAAATTAAGAAATCCTTTTTCATGAAAAAAAATATTTTTATACGTTCTTGGCATGTACTAAAATTGAAAAAAATGCCAAAGCGGTTTTAGAGATATTGGGGAAGAACAAATTTTTTTGTTAAATTTCAACATCCTGTATCTCAGAAATAAATCGGTTGCGGACCCATGCTCATATGAAGAATTTTTCTTAAAATCATCCAAGGATTATCGCCCTTCAGGATCAGCATTCGATTATGAAACACCCTGTGTAAGTTCGTAAAACGAATTTCTCTCATTTCCCAATCTTCAGGCGAAGACATTTCCACCCTGTAGTGCCAAACATCTATCACCCCCAATAAGAGGCCAATTCCGTCGACCGTAAGCTATCTGCGGATCGGCATAATAGATGCATCAGATAAGAGCCAGTAGGTGGATCGAGGCAGGGAGAGAGCACGTTAATATGTAACCATGGGTAATGCCGGCGTACATTATTGTGGATATAGATATGCTGGGTCCGGTTGTGGAGTGGGTGCATGGTAAATCGACCGTGAAGAGTCTGGTGACATTTAATCAATAGGAGCAGCTCTCCCTGTGGACACTCGACTGTTCGACCGCTCGGTGTGCCTCTGCGCCGCAAATGTGTGTCTTCGGATCCTCATTCAGGGCATAGAGATGCAGGATGAAGATATGGGGTGGAATAAATAATAGCGCATGATTTTATTGAGGAAGTTTCGCCAAGGCAATTTTTATAGTTCTGGTAGTAAAATTGTTGGTGAAAGACAACCCCTGAATGGTATTGATTTTCGGAGAAGCAGCTAAACAAACAGTTGAGTTTTTTCGGATTACCCCAATGGTAGGGAAATGATAGTGAAGAAATGAAAATACAGTGCGGCTTTTGATAGTTAACTCTTGAAATGAAATACATTTTGATTTCTCGATAGAAGGATCAACTTTTAAGTAGCACATCGTTGAAAAGATAATTCAATTTTTTTTTCAACCATCTTTCTTTTTTCATTTCGTTGATACGTAACGTTAACAAATAACAATACTATTATACAGGGTGATTCAAAAGTACTTTGACAAACTTCAGGAGGTGATTACTCACAATATTCTAATATGAGCTGTCCAAATGAATATATGCCCAGAAACGCTTCGTTTCCAAGATACAGGGTGTTGAAGTTTCATTTTTATTTTCGTTTTTTTTAAATAACTTTCGAAATACTGACCTCAATTAAACGAAAATTGATAACGAGAGGTTTTTTGAGGTGCCGAATTCGAAACTGGTGTTATTATTGCTCTTACTCGTAGAGGACGCCACCTACACGTCTTTATCTTTTTTGAAGATACATAACTTTTTTGAGCGTACTTCTAGCACATTTTTCAGTAAAAAAAATTAATTCCTCTATCATATCTACGTAAAAAACCTCTCCATGTTACAAGTCGTTATAAGAATGCCGTTTTCTAGATATTTGGACTTGGAAATTTCAAGTCGATTATTTGATAATCGATGCGTGTTGAAGTTATTACCATTATTCTGCATTTTTCACAAGAATGCTTGGGAAATGAATTTGACGTTCAAGTAAGTAGTTTTGGTAATTACATATTATGTGACAGTTGAACGTTTTGTTGTTTTCAAAACAATAATGTTGAAAAAATGAATTAATCAAACAATAATGCTCATTTAGCCGATATGCATTTCGTTTATGGCCTTGCGGATAGTAATGCGCGCGAAGCAAGACGTATTTACCAGGAGAGATTTCCTAATCGAGTACTGCCTTCAGCTCCAACATTTACCAGTCTCCACCGTCGTTTGACAGAAACAGGTAGCTTTAAGAGGGCGGCTGATATTATTGGAAGACCACGAACAGTCCGAACCCCAGAATTGGAAGAAGTTGTTTTGAACCCTCTCGAGGAGAATCCAGAAACAAGTACAAGTATAATTGCTCAAGCTCTCAATTCTACTCAGTCCACAGTTTGGAGAATTATCCACGATCAACAATTTCATCCACATTCAAAGGGTACAAGCTCTTTTGCCACGAGACTTATCCCAACGTATTACTATGTGTCAGTGGTTTTTGAGAAAATTGGCTGGAAATCCTCAATGTACTCTTCACGGACGAGGCAAACTTCTCCCGAAATGCTATCACAAACTTGCATAACAACCATGTTTGGGCTCTGGAAAATCCGCACGCAGTTAGTGAAAGACATTATCAGTTTCAATTTTCTGTAAATGTATGGGCGGCAATAATTGATAATTACTTGATAGGTCCTTTCTTTCTTCCGTTCCGACTGAATGACGCAACTTACAGAGACTTTTTAGAGAATGAATTGCGGGGACTACTTCAGAATGTACCATTAGGAATTCGTATCCGCATGTGGTTTATGCATGATGGAGCTACGGCCCATTTTATCGTTGTAGCCAGGTTATTCCTCAACACTGTCTATCCAAATCGATGGATCGGTAGGGGTGTAGAAGAACCTAACCAGGCGTGGGCACCAAGGTCCTCAGATCTAAACCCGCCAGATTTTTATTTTTGGGGACATTTGAAGTCAGTAGTTTATAAAACTCCAGTAGCGAACGAAGAAGATCTAAGAAACCGAATAGTAGACGCCTATGAAACAATAAGAAACACACCAATAATTTTTGAGCGGGTACGAGATTCAATGACTAGAAGACTGAATGCACACTTTGAACAATTTATTTGAATACAATTTAGTTTCCTTTATTTTATTTTATTCTACATATTCAAAATCTCTTGAAATAAAATGTTGATATTTCTTGCAAATTTTATTGAAACAAATACAGATTTTGCACCCTTGATACAAAAATAACAATTTCAAACGGGTAAACATAAATAGAATAGGTGGCGCCCCCTACAAAAACCAAAACTACTTACTCAAACGTCAAATTCATTTCCTAAGCATTCTTGTGAAAAATGCAAAATGATGGTAATAACTTCAACGTTACTTGAAATTTTCAAGTCCAAATATCTAGAAAACGCTTACTTATAGCGACTTGTGACAAGGTTTACTTTTTTACGTAGATATGATAGAGGTATTGATTTTTTTACTGAACAATATGCTAGAAGTACACGTGTAGGTGGCGCCCCCTACGAGTAAGATCAATAATAATCAGGTTCGAATTCGACACCTCAAAAAACCTCTCGACACCAATTTTCGTTTAATTAAGGTCAGTATTTCGAAAGTTATTCAACACCCTGTATCTTGGAAACGAAGCGTTTCCGGACATATATTTAATTGGACAATTCATATTAGAATATTGTGAGGAATTACCTACTGAAGTTTGTCAAAGTACTTTCGAATCACCCTATATAGGATTCTTATTTATTAAGAATATGAAGCAAAATTGTTGGCAATCGTGTCCACTCGTGTTTTACCCCTTCCTACCCACCTATGTGTTGTCACAATACCCAATTCACTCTAGTTGAAACGCTTCACTAGATACAAATGGGATAATCCGTTTTTAATATGATGAACAGGTAAGTAGTTTTACAATCATTTATACATTAGAAGGTCTTAAACATGGACAAAATAATCCAACTCCATATCAGTTATTTCTAGGTAATTGCTCATTTATCAGTTCACCAAATCCAATAAATGAATGAATGAGGTATTATCCGGGTCGGAAATTGGATTTTTGTATGCATTCAAAATCTGTACCTGAATTCATTCGAAAATGAAAAATTATTTAAGTCATTAATCTTCCTCTATTGACCGTATTTCGTGTTACTCATCGCAATTGTGATTTCCATACTCGAAAGTAAAATTGAATTACCTTATCAACGATGTGCAACTCGACCTCTATGCCTTTCGAAATTTGCAAGTTGATGTGCCCCCAGCGCCCTCTGTCGAGTAGGACCGGTAATACCATTCTGAATATGTTTTGTCCCATTGTTTCACATCAAACCGATCAAAAGGTATCGAGGTATGGGTACCATTCAGATCCGTACTTATACTTGACATTTCAAATGCATATTGTGTAGAAACGTAATAACGAAATCCGAAAAAAATGAAATGGTTGGAAAGAGAATTGAATTATCTTTTCAACGATGTGCCAGTTGACCCCCCATGCTATTTGAAATTTTTAAGTTGATGTGTCCCCCGCACCAGACGTTAAAACGTGACCCTATTTTGCGCCTAGGTACTTAGACTGTGAGCGCCAGAACTTACGCAGTCCCCATGCTGACGTCACACCATCCCTGATACTTCCCCACTGTGCAAAAACTCATACTATTAACGTTATTATACCGGGTGATTCTCTGAGGGGGCTCTCCCCTATAACTTTTTTATTATTCGAAATAGAAGAACGAAATTTGGGGGTTGTGTATTATAGTTCAATTCACATTTTTTGACATATTCACTTGCTTTGCCGGTTTGACCGGAATTGACCCAAACTTTCGATTTTTGAATGGGACATCCTATATATTTTTACTTATTTCGATCGAGAATGACATTCTGAATCCAACTACACCTCACTTGTCAATATTTGACAGATACAGTCATTTTTATTCCAATTTTATTTTTCGATCTAGAATGCCATGGATCGTGTAAATCGCTTCATTATTGATCAAGTAACATGGGAAAAATACGACTTCACAGTCGTTTCAAGAATTATTCAAAAAAAGCAAATTCAAATTTTTCCAGTTAACTTGATCTGATCAAATGGAAAGGGGGTGGCTCGTCGGCTTTTTGTGAAAGATCATTTTCTTACGAATAATTTGACACCACACATTTTCACTTTATTTCCACTATTTTTCTAAATAATTCAAAAGCGATCACCTTACAAAGCCTCATAATGCAGTTAAATTCTTGGGTATGCAAATGGATGAATATCTGAACTGCATTCCACACTGTGAACAGCTGGTTTCTAAATTGTGCTCATTCATATATCTCTTTAGGAATCTGAGAGTCGTTTTAAATAAAAAACAACTCATCAGTGTATATTATGCTCAGGTTGAGTCTAGGCTGCGTTATTGTGTTTGCTTGTGGGGCAACTCAACAATGAGTCTTCATTGAATAGAAGGCTATTTTACGTTGTATTAACACGCCTAAACAAGGCTCCTGTAGAACCCTTTTTATAAATCAGAATATTCTAATTCTGACAAGTCTATTCATGTATGAACTTTCAGTTTATGTATTCACCAATGAAACCGACTTCATTCTGAACAGTGATATTCATGATAAGAACACTCGTCAGAAACGAATGATACATGTCAAAATTGCCAAATATAAGATTACTCAAAATGCTCCTAAATGCATTAGACCTAAAATTTTCAATCACCTCCCAGTAATGATCAAGAGAGCCGAAAATGCAACGATTTTAAAAAAATGTCTGAAGTCGTTTTTGTTGCTCAATTGTTTTTATACACTCGATGAGTTTTTATCTAGTCCTATGTGATCCACTCTACTGCGTTTGTGCAATATTGTTTAGACCCGTAAATCTGTTTGCTTGTTTTTTAGTACTAGTTGTTAGATATAAGTACTGACTAGTCCTATACAAAACGAAATTTTTTGTCATTTTAAGGAAAATAAAGGATTTTGATTTTTGATTTTGATACCTAATAACGAATAATACTGAGTTTATTTACGTTACAATACGTATTCGGTATACTTATGCACTAAGTCCTGTTATTCTAGTTATCCGCGACGAATAATTGAAGCTGTTGCTAGGACTACCTAAACAAATAGGCTATTGAATATGCTGTCATTTTTAAAATTCATTTGTTGCGTAGTTTATAATTTGATATAGAAAATCATACTAGAAACGAGAAAATTGTCATGTTGCTAAATTACAGAGAATCAAAAAAGAATGCAACTGATGCAGCTCGAATTTATGCTCAGAGATTCCCTAGCCGTCGCCATCCCACTCGGCATTATTTTCCAAAACTGGAAAGGAAAATGCGAAATGAACCAGAGGCAAATGCCAAAAACTTCATCGTTAGTGATGAAAGAGAAGTTAACGTGTTGGCCTATGTTGAAGTGAATTGTACGGTGTCAATTCGCCAAATTGTTTCCTGGGTGTGATATAAGTTATCCGTCCGTTTGGAGAATTCTTCACAAATATAATTATCGATCATTCAAGTACCAACTACACGAACATCTTTACGATAACGACCACAACAGAAGGTTAACTTATTGCAACTGGTTTTTTACTAAATACAGAGAAGATGTACGTTTTCCATTTAAAATTATTTATTCAGATGAAACTCGATTCACCAACTTGGGTCTGTTCAAAGGGAATAATAAAAGGTACTGGTCTCAAACAAATTTACATCTGATGCAAGCAGGAAATTTTCAAGAGCGATTTGGTTTCAATTGCTGGATGGGTATTATCGGAGGAAAACTTTTGGAGCCAATAATTTTCTGCGAAAAGATATCTACAATTCCCTAGACATCAAATTAATGATTTCATTGAAGATTTGCCACTGGCTGACCAAGTTGATGTCTATTTCCAACAAGATGGAGCGCCACCCCACAATTCTCAAGTCGTAAGAGAACATCTGAATGACACCTTCCCAGAAAAGGGGATTGGCACTTATGGACCTATTCAGTGGCCTGCGAGGTACATTCTTAAGTTGGCATATGTTTTCATAATGTAGTATTTCTTTTTCATGTTCTAGATCACCAGATGTTAACTCCGCTAGATTTTTTTCTCAGGGGAACAATTAAAAATCAGGTGTATAACACAGCATCAGCTACTCGTGAAGAACTGGAGTATAAAGTAAGGGTGACATTCCAGAACATCACTGCGAAACAGCTAATCAATGTGGTGCGCGCAACAATTGGAAAAGTTGAATTTTGCCGTGATCTGACTGATTTGCGACTTTCAAATAATTCTTGAAACGACTGTGAAGTCATAAGCCTCAAAGTCGTATTTTTCCCATGTTACTTGATCAAGAATGAAGCGATTTGCACGATCCATGACATTCTAGATCAAAAAATAAAATTGGAATAAAATTGACTTTATTTGTCAAATATTGACAAGTGCGGTATTGTTGAATTTAGAATGTCATTCTCGATCGAAATAACTAAAAATAATGTCCCATTTAAAAATAGAAAGTTGGGGTCATTTCCAGGTCGAACCAGAAGTACGGCAAAGCAAGTAAATATGTCAAAATTTTTATATATAATACACAATCCCCAGATTTCGTTTTTCTATCTTCAATAATAAAAACGTTATAGGGCTGAGCCACTTTGGAGAATCACTCGGTATAGTCTCCCCTTCTGTTAACTTTTGTAATGAAACACATTGTGATTGCTCGATAGATGGATCAACTTGAAAAAATTGAATAGCATGGGGGGTAAAGTAGCACATCATTGAAAATATAATAAATTTATATTTCGTGCAAAAAAATAAAATAAAAAAAATCGTAGTAGAGCGCTTTCGACTGTCATAATCAGTGCTACCTGAAAGTAAGTACTCATTGAAAATTTTTGAAATAGAAATTATTTGATTTTAAAGTGAAAAATATGAAATTGAAAGTGAGGTTACTTAAGTACTCGTCAAGTTTACAGGAAATGGTAAAAAGTATCTCTGCTGCATAAAACATCAATAAGTTCAGAGTACAAACATATTAAAATTGATCTTGGTCCAAAATTGTGGATTGCAAATTATTGGAAATCGATATCTCTGGCCAATATGCATTGGTGAAGTAAATTTGAATTTTGACAATATTAGACAAGAATGAAAGATAATTGACATGACAGGTGAATTTTCTGGAATCACAGAACTAGAAATCAGAAATAACCCTGAAATAAGCCACCATGACAACCTACATTTGTAAGATCTATGTCACAGCATGCCAAAAAACTTAACAAGATTGTTGTGTAGCTCTTCAATTTTGGGGCATCATAATCGACCTCTGCCTCAAAGGTAAAATATGATGAGAAATATCCTAGTACCAGAGTTTTCGATCAAGAAGACCAAAAAAAGAAGAGGAAGAAGAAGGAAACATCACTTTTTGACAAAAAAAAGACATAAATTTCCATAATTAGTCATAAAAAATGTCCAACTCTCATTCAGGTTCAAAGGTGGAGTCTCTCGATTCAGGTTCAAAGGTTCAAAGGTGGAGTCTGCCTTTACGCCAAGGCTAACCTTTCATGCCAGCGTGAAGAGAGTTTGGAACCGAAAGACTTTGATGTGATGTGGTTCGAACTATCTGATACCAAACTGACTAAGTTCCTCTGCTGCCTTTACCTATCACCTAATGAACCTTCATATAACGACCTCTTTGAGTTTTTATCACTCAAACTGGACTACATTCAGGAGAACCATCCAACAGCTGAAACCATAATCATGGGAGACTTTAATGTACATAACGCTGCCTGGCTCAAATTCTCTAACAAAACAGATGATGCAGGTCGTCAAGCCGAGGCCTTCGCCATCACTCATGGTCTAGAACGACTGGTCGAGCTACCAACCCGCATCCCTGATGTCAACAACCAGTCTGCCAATACACTAGATCTTTTCCTCACCACCAATCCTGACCCGTATAGAATAGAAGTTTGTGCCCCACTTGGAAACTCTGACGCCACCCTCATCTCCACAACATGCTCTTTCCATTTACCATCGAGCTGCACAATACCACCCCGTCTCATGTGGCATTACAATTCGGCCGACTGGGAAGGTCTTCGTATGTTTTTCTCAGCGTTTCCATGGAAGAGAGTTTGTTTCTCTTCAGTAGATCCAACACGATGTGCTGAGACAATTTCTGAAATCACCATGTTGGGGATGCAAACTTACATACCGAATACCGAAAGAAGAACATCATCCGATAAGACCTGGTTTAACAGAAACTGCTCTAGAGCTGTAGCTTCCAAACAGGCAGCATACCATCGATGGCTAAAAAATCCGGGCCCTGAGACCAGAGCAGCATATGTAAAGAGACAATAGAATGCTCAAAAGATGCCCACAAAGCCAAAATAAGATCAAAACTTGCTGAATGTCCTAACGGATTCCGTTCATTTTGGTCTTTCGCCAAAGCTGTGGGAAGAAACTTCACTTCCAGCTCATTTCCCCCCCTAACCAAAGAAGATGGAACACTAGCAACGACTGCCCAGGAAAAAGCCAATATCTTTGCGCACCTATTTGCTAGAAATTCCACTCTGGATTCATCGGGAAAACAACCCCCGAACATTACACCTATTGACAGTCACATGCGCGGGATCACCTTTCGCCAACGTACTATCAGAAAGATTTTGCTGGGTCTCAACACCAACAAAGCCTGTGGATCTGACGGAATCCCGCCGATTGTTCTCAAGAAATGTGCCCCCGAACTAACACCTGTTCCTCGCGAGTTGTTCAACCACTCTTACAATTTGGGGGTATTTCCGTCCAATTGGAAAATTGCAAGAGTACAGCCAGTCCCTAAAAAAGGCAAAAAGGCCCTACCTAGCAACTACAGACCTATCGCACTGCTATCTATTATTTCAAAGGTCATGGAAAAAGCCATCAACATCGAGCTCATGAAATATCTGGAAGACTCAGGAATTGTCAACAATGGGCAATATGGCTTCCGCCATCAGAGATCAACTGGTGACCTGCTCGCTTACGTCTCACATATATGGTAGCTATCTATTGAAAAGTATGGAGAAACTTTAGCTGTGGCATTAGATATCTCCAAGGCGTTCGATCGAGTTTGGCACCAGGGACTCCTCGCAAAGCTTCCGTCTTATGGCTTGCCCCCTCAGCTGTGTTCTCTGCTTGCTAGTTTTCTCTCAAACAGGTCTCTCCATGTAGTGGTCGATGGAGTTTCATCTGACACTCTACTCATAAATGCTGGTGTTCCGCAAGGATCTATTCTCGCACCAACACTATTTCTACTTCACATCAACGACCTGTTGAAAGCAACTTCATGTCCAGTACACAGCTTTGCCGATGATAGTACCTCCATACCGCTTTCTCTTCCAGGGCCCCTATATCAGCCCGTGAAACCAGAAATGAACGAGGAAGAAATGTTAATAATATAAATAACAATTCTCGAATGGGGATCTAATAACTTGGTAGAATTCAATGCAAACAGAACACGAGCATGTCTTTTCTCTATAAAAGCCGATCTCACTGTGCCTAACATAACTTTGTCAGGAGTAACCATACCACTGAAGCCATCCATATCGATGCTTGGTATTACTATCAGCAATAACCTTTCCTGGGAAAATCACGTGAGGTCCATTGCCAAAGTGCATCCCAAAACTTGGTTTTCTGTTTCGTGCCAAGAGCTATTTCACCCCAGTCAGCTGCTTATGATCTATAAGGCACAGATCCGACCTGTCCTGGAATACTGTTCCCATATTTGGAGTGCGGCACCTGAACATATCCTGAGGCTATTGGATTCTGTCCAAAAAAGGGCAATTCGTCTCGTCGGTGATGCCTCGCTTACAAACTCGCTCACTTGTCTGGAACACCGTAGAAAAGTTGGCGATTTGTCTCTATTTTATAGATATTTTCATGGGCGATGCTCTTCTGAAATATCAACAATCGTTCCTGCTTTGGCAGTCTCTTCGAGATTAACCCGTCAAGTTCAGTCATCACACCCCTTCGTGGTCACTTTGGAGACCTGCAGAACATCACTTTCCAAAGACTCGTTGATCCAACGAACAGCGAGGCTTTGGAACTCATTGCCTAGGGAGGTGTTCCCCGAGGCATACAACCTTCAGAAATTTAAGAAGAACACCAACTCCTACCTTCTTTCCCTAGGTTCCCACGATGTTCTCTGAACATTACAGGATATCCCTTTTCGTGGGAACCAGAACATAAAAATAAAAAAAAAATATGGCCAAAAGAGGATATAATCCTCTGAACACACGTTGTATAGAAATATACAAAAAACAAAAATATCTTTCATGTATTAAGTACCACTCAACGATAATATCCGACTTGTATTCCGCATAGATATCCTGCCGCTCATGTATCATTTTAATTTTCCCGCAATCAGAACAGCAGCTCGGATGGTTATGTATACCTTCGGAATCGTATGAGCAAGGGCTAGACGCTTGTCACACAGACTCGTATATAATAGAAAGAGACATAGAGAGAGATAACGTCGCATGGAGGGAACATATTGCTTTTTTCTTACGTGACCATTTCTACCAGCAAGCCGTGTAAGGGAACTTCGTTCCAAAAATACAGTGAATTAGAAGTACTTTGACAAACTTCAGGAGGTGATTTCTCACAATATTCTAATATGAATTGTCCAAATAAATATATTCGCTTCGCTTTGCAAGGTACAGGGTGTTAAAGTTTTATTTTTATTTTCGTTTTTTTCAAATAACTTTCGAAATACTGACCTCAATTGAACGAAAATCGATAATGAGAGGTTTTTGAAGTGTCGAATTTGAACCTGATGTTATTGCTCTCACTCGTAGGGGGATATGTCTTTTTCTTTTTTGAAGATTCATAACTTTTTTGGGCGTACTTCTAGCACATTTTTCAGTGGAAAAATCAATTCCTCTTTCATATGTTCGTGAAAAAGCTACCCTTGGTACAACTCGATATAAGCAACCGTTTTCTAGATATTTGAACTTGAATATTTCAAGTCGATTATTCGATAATCGATGCGTGTTGGAGTTATTACCATTATTTTGCATTTTTCACAAAAATGTTTGGGAAATGAATTTGACGTTTGAGTAAGTAGTTTTGTTTTTTTGTAAAGGGCGCCTCCTATTCTATTTATTTTCACTCGTTTGAAATAGTTATTTTTGTATCGAGGGTGCAAAATCTGTATTTGTTTTAATAAAATTTGCAAGAAATATCGACATTTTATTTCAAGAAATTTTTAATATGTAGAATAAAATAAAGGAAACTAAATTGTATTCAAATAAATTGTTCAAAGTGTCCACCTTCATCGAAGATACAGGCATTCAGTCTTCCAGTGATTGAATCTCGTACCCGCTCAAAAATTATTGGTGTGTTTCTTATTGTTTCACAGGCGTCTACTATTTGGTTTCTTACATCTTCCTCGTTCGCTACTGGAGTTTTATAAACTAGTGACTTCAAAAGTCCCCAAAAATAAAAATCTAGCGGGTTTAGATTTGGGGACCTTGGTGCCCACGCCTGGTTAGGTTCTTCAACACCCCTACCGGTCCATCGATTTGGATAGACAGTGTTAAGGAATTCCCTGGCTACAACGCTAAAATGGGCCGGAGCCCCATCATGCATAAAACACATGCGGATACGAATTTCTAATGGTACATTCTGAAGTAGTCCCGGGAATTCATTTTCTGACAATTCTCTGTAACTTGCGCCATTCAGTCGGGACGGAAGAAAGAAAGGACCTATCAAGTAATTATCAATTATTGCCGCCCATACATTTACATAAAATTGATACTGATAATGTCTTTCACTAACTGCGTGCGGATTTTCCAGAGCCCAAACCTGGTTGTTATGAAAGTTTGTGATAGCATTTCGGAAGAAGGTTGCCTCGTCCGTGAAGAGTACATATCTTGAAAATTGAGGATTTCCAGTCAATTTTCTCAAAAACCACTGACACATAGTAATGCGTTGGGGAAAGTCTCGTGGCAAAAGAGCTCGTACCCTTTGAAAATGGTATATAAAATTGTTGATCGTGTATAATTCTCCAAACTGTGGACTGAGAGCTTCAGCAATTATTCTTGTACTTGTTTCTGGATTCTCCTCGAGAGCGTTCAAAACAACCTCTTCCAATTCTGGGGTTCGGACTGCTCGTGGTCTTCCAATAATAGCAGCTGCCCTCTTAAAGCTACCTGTTTCTGCCAAACATAATTGAGGTCAGTATTTCGAAAGTTATTTAAAAAAAAACGAAATTAAAAATAAAACTTCAACACCCTGTATCTTGGAAACGAAGCGTTTCCGGTCATATATTTATTACCTATTTCTGCCAAACGACGGTGGAGACTGGTAAATGTTGGAGCTGAAGGCAGTACTCGATTAGGAAATCGCTCCTGGTAAATACGTCTTGCTTCGCGCGCATTGCCATCCGTAAGGCATAAACGAAATGCATATCGGCTAAATGAGCATTATTGTTTAAATAATCCATTTTTTCAAAATAAGTGTTTTAAAACTTACAGAAACTTCAACTAAACAACAAAACGTTTAACTGTCACATAATATGTAATTACCAGAACTACTTACTTAAACGTCAAATTCATTTCCTAAGCATTCTTGTGGAAAATGCAAAATAATGGTAATAACTTCAACACGCATCAATGATCAAATAATTGACTTGACATTTTCAAATCCAAATATCTAGAAAACAGTTGCTCATAGCGACTTATATCAAGAGTAGCTTTTTCACGTAGATATGATAGAGAAATTGATTTTTTCACTGAAAAATGTGCTAGAAGTACGCTCAAAAAAGTTATGAATCTTTAAAAAAGAAAAAGACGTGTAGGTGGCGCCCCTCACGAGTAAGAGCAATAATAACATCAGGTTCGAATTCTACGCCCTCAAAAAACCTCTCAATACCAATTTTCTTTAAGGTCAGTATTTCGAAAGTTATTTAAAAAAAACGAAAATACAAATAAAACTGCAACACTCTGTAACTTGAAAACGAAGCGTTTCCATACATATATTTATTTTAACAATTCATATCAGAATATTGAGAGGAATCACCTCCTGAAGTTTGTCAAAGTACTTCTGACTAACCCTGTATATCCAAGAAAAGTGGATGCTTTTCATTATTAACCCCGGAAAGTTGAATGAGAGTAATTTGAAATTTCAATAATATCACTACGAATGTTGTTTTCAGTGTTTCGAATCGAATTCTAACTTTCTAGATAGCTAGACAAACGTGAGATCATTAACATTTCGGTTTGTGCTACGGTGAGGACATTAAAAACATGGAATCTCAGACAGAAGCCTTCGCAAACTTTGTCTAATCATAACTTCTCTTCACGCAATGAAGGTATCACCCAATAAATACTCATGACACGATACAGTTTGTCGCTTTCTAGACTCAGTTTTTTCAGCAATCCGTATAAGGGAACACTGTCATAAGACAAGTACGTAGTAAACATGTGCATGTATGGTGTCTGGCGCCACAGACTTGGTTCTAGCATCTAAGTTACATTTGTCTAACTGGTGAAGTATCCTTCTTCAGATATAGTACAGGAAAGGATTCAATCATGCCATAAACCCTAATGATTCTCAGAAACAATATAAATCATTACTTATGACATATGATTATATAGTAATATGAGAAAAAAACACTGAATGAGAAATTGGAAAGTTCTTTGAAATCTTAGACTCGAATTCTATTGATGTTGGCATGAATAATAATATTCGGATGAAAATGCAAATGAACATTGGTGAGTTGCCTTACCACCACTCAGAAGTTCATTTCATCAATACTGGTACGAGTTGAGATAACAGGAGCCTGAACTATTATAGTTGGATCCGAAATAACTTTTGGGGCGTTACTGTATATGTTTGCATATTAATGAAATTTAATGAAAAATTGTACCTAGGAACAATAAGCATTTTCGATATTTGTGTATTTCTCCATTGCGCCCGATTACTATAAGCCAATGAAAGTACGTTGCACAGAAGGCTATATAGGGTGTTTCATAATTGAATTGAATATGAACTTAGGTCCGCAACAGCTTTATTTCTGAGATACATGATGTTGAAATATAACAAAAATATCAGTTGTGCCCCAATATCCCTAGAACCGCTTGGTATTTTTTCTTCAATTCTGGTACCTGCAAAGTTCGCAAAAAAATAGATTTTTTCGGGATGAAGTTTTTCAACATTTATCAGTAGCGTCCCTGTTAACATGCCCCGCAATAGTTTTAATCAAAATAATGATACGTCACTGTTTTTTTTAATAAATATTATTTTTATAATTTTTTTTATCTTCTCTCTCTCGACTTTTTTTCGTCCGGTGGACAGTTATCGATTTAAAAAATAAAATGCATTCATTTGCTTGTCCCTATGTGAATTCAGCCGTTAAAGAGTGGGTTTATCTTGTAGGCTACAAACATCTAGTATGCTAAGAACACATTTCGTTGTTTCATGAACGTAAACAATTTTGACACTTCTTTATATACGAGGTTCGTGAAATTTTCAAGTTATAAAAACTTGTTTATTAAAAAAACATAGTAAATATTACAAATAACGACAATAGACATGCATGCATCCATGAGGAGAAACTCTTCTCCACAACAACACTGTACCAAAATGCCGGTTTGTTCCAAGTGAGGCAAATCATATATATACCAATGTCACCTACGAATGCATAAAAAAATGAACAATTTTCAAAGAAGCCCCTCAATACCAGAGCAGCAACCAACCTCATTTCAGAAAATCTGTCACACAAAAATCTTTCCTTCATATCGGACCAACACTTTTTAATACTATCCCAGCGGACATTAAAATCATTCATAACAAAAAAAATTAACTTGAAATTAAAAAACAAATCCTGAAAAATGCCTCTGAATAACCATATGAATCCATACTGTTCTCTGATTGACATTACACTATTGATATCGATTCTTCCCCACCACTCAATTTCTAACTACCAACCTCTATTCTCCTTTATTATTCTCATATTTTAATTACACCTGTATCTTGTTTTCTCATTTTTACTGTCTAAAGCGGACAACGACACAAGAGGTACGTGTGCCTAGGTCGTATCCTTCAGACAAATATGTAGGTACTGTATTATGCCTGATGGTAGAAATATATTTAATTTGATTTGATTTGATTAGTTGCTGACGGGAACGCAGATAAAGCCAGGCCACTGTATCATTAACACTTCCCAAATAAAATAGTTGCTGTTGCTCGAACGATTTCAAGCGCCCACAGAAGGTTATGTAAAACAGGAAGTTTTGTTTGAAACAAATAATTACTGCAAGAACTTCAGCAATTCAGCAATTTAGGTAGATGTTTCAAATTCAGTTGAGGAAAATAAGCACGAGGAAGTTGCCAATAATTCAAATATAGCCCTTATGGAGGATTCCTCATGATTATTTATTATATATCCCATTCAACTGGTTCAGGCTCTACTTTCTCGAGAATTTCCATTACGCGTAAATTTCTCCACTGGTTCTAAAAAAAAATATGCTCTATTTGACACGGAAATTTCATTCACGGACAAAGCTAGTTTTACTAAAATCAGTATCTGAAATTTTCATAATAATTATTTTTGGGCCGAGGAAAATCCGCATGCAATCGTGGAATCACATCACCAGGAGGTAGTTCTTATTTGAATGTGTGTGCTGGAGTTATTGGAGATAACTGGATCTTTTTCTCTACCACGCAGATTAAATGGACATTATTATCACCGCTTTCTTGAAGATATTTTGCCAATTCTGGTGGAAGATGATCTTATTTTGATGTGAACTCGCATGTGGTTTATGCACGATGGTGCACCTGCTCACTTTAGTTCTCTGGCACGCGAATATTTAAAACACAACTTTAGTAATCGCTTTATAGGTCGTGGGGGAACGTCCATGGATAGCTAGATCTCCAGACCAAAAATGCTGAATTATTTTCTTTTGGGGCATCTTGAGATTTTGGTTTACAGTCACCATTCAAACTGAGGAAGAATTGCGAAACCATGTAGTTTTCTGTGAAGCTATATGAAATGCTCCAGGAATTTTATAAAGAGCAGCGAGCGGAGCAGAAGCAGGAGGCGGACATTTTGAACAGTTAATTTGATTTTGGTATTTTTTGTTCGAAATAGTTGAAAGTTTTTGTAAATAAAAAATAAATAAATATTACTGAAACTAAATAATTGTTACTATGAAATTTTAAAAAGCTTGTCCAGATGCTTTGGTTACCACAAATTATGAAACGCAGACAAAGAAAAAATCGCATGGAAACAAGCAAATTGATGAATTTAATATTTTAAATAGAAAACCGTCCGCCGGACAAAAAACAGTCACCATATTTATGAGAAGATAGAGGGCAATTATAAAAATAATATTCCATTGAAAAAAGCAGTGGCGTGATTAGAATTCTATAAAGCAGTTTGAAATCAACAATATAAAAAATAAATCAATTCAGAGTATCCATCCATCTGGCATAATAATATCTAAAAATACACCATCCCTACAATTCAACACAAATACCTGGTAACTGGAAGGTACTATAAATAAATGCTTGGAAGAAATGCCCTTAAGGTAGTTGTTGGGCTACAAACACTATCAAAAATTAGTCTCGATTGTAGCGCGATGCAATACATTTTCAAGCGCCGAATTAGAGGGATATTTTTCAAGGGAACTGTACGCTGAGAAACGCAATTAGCATGCGTGATACAGCAAATAAGCCATGACTGGACTGTTGGCAACGTCGCAATCCAACGATCGCTCGCATTTAGTTGTTCAAGATACCTTATGAACAAGCAGTCAAAGCTATGGATCGATTTCGCGCAAAAACTGGTAGGTTTGCTAAAGCAAAAGTTCAAAAAAGGAAACATAAATTGTCTGAATTGTGTAAGGCTCGAAATACGAACAGAAAACAGTCTAATGAAGATGATGTGTGTGAAGGAAATCGCATTGTTAATCTCAAAGAACTTGGGATTGAGTACGGGATTGGGTACAATTTCTGGTCAATTATATTTGAATGATGTACAAGTCGATTCACAGAATTCAGTAGATTGTTTGGTGGCATTGAAAGAATTTTTAAATTTATCTACAACTCCAAATTACTCGTTACGCATAATGCGAGATTCGATGTACCTAGATTACTAAGAGCAATCATTAATAATAATTTAACAGCAGATTTTATCATGATAGCAGGATTTGTGGATAGCTTAATTATATAAAAAATTAATTATTAGCCTGTTATAAATCTGAATAATTTTTGTTTATGTTAAAAAATATTCGAATTATGTTATACGTACATGTGTTGTACAAATGTATAAATGAAATAAAGTTTATGAACTGTTGTTAGCCGTTACACGCTAAAACTACATTTTATTTTATATCTATTCCCATTGTAATATGTTTCAAATGCATGAGTATAAATTAACGCAAGCATTCACAAATATTATTCAAAAATATTTGCGTTCCAAAACACAGTTCAATTCAAAACAGCAAGACCCTCTCGCTCTTGTTTATTTGAATCAACAGCGATCGCTTGAGGCGTTGCCACGATTCTCAGCCTTCACCATCTTGCACTTCTCATACGCAATAATTTGGAAACTTCTTATAACAATAAATAAATAACTGTATGGCTACGCGTCTTAAAACATTTTTTGAATTTGTTACGTACCTTTCAATAATATACTAGTTTTTCGAAAAGATCTGAATGGAGGGTTTTTAGTTATGCCTTGAAATGTGGTATCCGCGGTAGCTCACTTTATGGATTACGTGTTAAACGTTGCAACTTTGAACCTTATATCTCGCTTTCGGTGTGGTAAATGATCCAAAAATTTAATATGATACAGGTGATAATGTTAACTAAAAGTGGTATGAATATAAACGAAATCTGATTGGAAGTGGATTTCACGACAACTACCATTTTGAAATGACAGCCATGAAATGATTCAATCAAATCTCCTCCAGATATTTTTTGGGAAAAAGTCAAATATGCCCTATAATTTTCCCAGACTAAATACCAGCTCACCATGCAGTGTAATATTTGTTGCAGGCGGAATGTAACAGTCAAAGAAACAACGAAGCAACTTTGTAGACACGTGGGAGGCGATGAGATTACGGCCTTAATTAGATATTATGTATGGATGTACTGAGTGTTTCCATACAGAGGTATTGAAGCTCGCGAGTCGGATGTATTCTTGGACATATTTCAGCAGTTGAAAGTGCGTTTTTTGACAGTAGAAAAAATATGAAAATCGTAAAAACTTTCGGGACTTGCTGAAGAATAATTTTGCAAAAAGAAAACAGATTAATGAGTATGATTTTGATAAATTTTCATTTCATCGGCAAAAAAAAATATCGATTGAATAGAATCACACATAAGATTCGCCAACAATAGGACCAGAATCGGATGTAGGTTTGAACTCTGAAGTAATCTACAATAAGGAAATAATGAAAACATTTTGTTATAGTTATTCCTAATCCCAAGTGGAACGGCAATGAAAATAAGAGTACTACGAGGAGTGTTCATATGCACTGCCCGGCAAATGGGAAATTTATATACTACCAGTGTTTTTACTCTCAAAGCGTTCCTGGTACAATCACAAAAAAAGTTCTGTCCTGTGGCTCTAGTTGCCCAGATTATTAGTAAAGGCGCTATCAAATATATTTGAGTAATAAAAGCTCGGCTAGCTGGATTGGACATCTGTTATCTGAATCCGCATGATTTACGCAGTTCACAATATTTCCTTAATCAGTGCCGTGTGTTGGTGAGGTTAGGAATTATCCATTGAAAATAATTTTAGCTTGCCCAAAAACCAATAATCATAGAATCCAGTAATCAGAGGACTGCATCAATATCTTCACCTATTTCAACAGCAACTGGTACCATCAGAGATCAGAAGGAATCAGCTGTCCATCAAAAGCTGAAAAAAGATAAGAAGAAAAATCAAGGATTGAAACTCGGCAACAAAGCAAGAAGTGAGTCAGTCACCAGCCACAAAATTTAAAATACTTTCTTTTTCTCTCCCTGAAACCAAGCCAAAAAAATCCTTTTTTTTATGATTGTTTTTTATGTTTTTATATGTAATTAGTTGTTACTTAGTCTTGGATATGGATCAATATATCAGAGACTTCCGAGTTAGTACGGTAGAAACATACTTCTTAAGTAACTACACTGAAGCAGGAACTATACTGAAAGTAAATGAAATATGCGAAACTTCAAAATATTGCATAATAATATACGGAGTCAAACAAGAATCTAGATGAATTCAAAATCCTCATCGAGGGTCTTGAAGTAGACATAGACTGTTTAGTATTAACAGAAACCTGGAATCTTCCTGACCCAAACTTATTCAAAATTCCTGATTATGATTTGATTTACAATTATGGCGAGTTAAACCAAAACGATGGGGTAGTGGTCTATATGAAATCACACTCAAAGTACAGGTATGGAAAAAAAATTATGAACAAAATAAAATTCTTAGAAATTGAAATAAACACTGAACATCAAAGTGGAAATATTATAATAAGTGCTGTATATAGATCACCATCTACAGACATAACTGAATTCAACCGCTATTTACAGATATACTTCGAGTCACTTGATTTCAAAATAAATAATCACAACCTATTCATAGGGAATATTGATATTCTGGAAGTGGATGATTCAGCTAATGATTATTTGAGTATATTAAGTGAATTTGGATATATTTATATGATAAATACCCCTACAAGAGTACAAGGAAATAGCATCTCATGTATCGATCATATATTTATTAAACCGAAAAATTACGATATAGATAAATTACTTCCGTTGGTAATACAGACATGCATTACAGATCATTTCACTACAATTTTACATATTATCTCAGAGGGTAAAAAAATACTATAAATAATGCCATATATAAAACAAATATCAACTATGATAAATCAAAAAATACTATTCAAAACCTATGTTGGGAACCCGTTTACACCGAAATGAGCATTGAATCAGCAACAAAGAAATTCGTGGACATGACTATGAATATTGTCAGAGAGTGTACCGAAACCATCAAAATTAAAAGTAAATATAAAAAAGCACCTTGGATGACAAATGCTCTCCTTACATCTGTTAATAAAAAAAAAGAATTATTCAAAAAACTCCAAAAACAACTGAATAACCTGGTATTGAGGCAAAGGTATGATAATTATAAAAATAAACTAACATCATTAATAAAGAAGGCAAAACAGGTTTATTACGGAAATATTATTGAGAACAACCGAAATATTTCGAAAAAAATGTGGACAGTCGTTCAAGACATCACAAAAAACCAAAAAGTAAACAGGGAAATAACCAGTTTGATAAATGTTGAACCATTGACATACATATAAATAGATGTATGGCCTTAGGATACTGGCCTTTGGCTTTCAAGGACACAATTGTTATTCCAATACACAAGAACGGTGAAAATGCCTTGGCCAGTAACTACAGGCCGATATCACTGATAACAAACTTTGCAAAAATATTCGAGAAGGTCCTAAGGAATAGATTAGTATCATACCTCAATAGTATAAATATTATCCGACAAGCAATTCGGTTTCAGGAAAATTTTCCACACAAGATGCGATAGTTTCCCTAACAAATAATGTATTTTCTGCCCTAGATAAAAGTATGCCTTGCCTATGTATGTTTATAGATCTAGCTAAAGCATTTGACACTGTTAGTCACCCACTACTTATGGAATCTCTAGAAGATATCGGAATAAGAGGTAAACCCCTCACACTCCTCGAAAGCTATATTTCGAACAGAATCCAATGTGTAAGAGTCCGGGCTGAGTACAGTGATAAGCTTCCCGTGGAGTTTGGCGTACCACAAGGGACAGTTCTGGGACCGATCTTATTTTCGATATATATCAATAATTTATTCAAAATTGAGAGCTCTGGAGGAATCATAGGCTTCGCAGACGATACGGCCATCGTTTACAAAGCAGCTACCTGGGGGGAGTTGAAAATGACAGTACAAACCGATATTTCTCGTATCAAACATTGGTTTGATCAGAAGTTGTTAAAAATAAATTTGGAGAAAACCCAGTATATACCATTCACATGCTACGAATCCAAGACACCTGATTTTAACTATATAGAAATATATGAAAAAGGATCGATTTCTCATATACTACCATCAAAAAGTGTTAAGTACTTTGATGACCATTTGAGGTGGGATGTCCATATTAAATACGTAATAAAAAAACTACAATTTATTCTATATAAATTCAGACATCTTTGTCACACATTACCTCAGAAAGAACTAAAAATTGTGTATTTTGCACTTGTAGATAGTCATCTGAAATACGGCATCTTGGCTTGGGGTGCAGCACTCAGAAAACACATAACACCTTGAGAAATTCTACAACGAAGGTTCTTGAAACTAATGTTACATAAAAAATTGGACTACTCAACAGAACTGACTTACACTGAGTCAGGAGTGTTTGCCCTCAGGCAGGAATTCAGTTATAAATGTATGATCAATTATCACATGAGTAAGAAATTCAAAAAAAGCAATCATGAATATGACACACGTAGAAAAAAATTACACTTAATTCCCTTCATGACAAAATCTATAGGACAAAGATCAAATGAGTTCAAGCGCCCAAACTCTACAACATCATTCCCGATGAACTTAAAAACATGTCAAATAAAACATTTAAAAAAAAGTCTAAAAAAATGTGTGCTGACCTGCCCTAGGGCATACGTTCATGGTTTGATAGAAACGAAAATATAATTGAATAAAGTTACATTTCATAAGGTATCCGGATAGGTAAGTATTTTGTTTCCATATCGCATCTCCCGTGCAACCAATCTCCAGATGAAATTGATCCAAATTCAAATATTCTAAAAGTCAATGTTGAATAAATCTACTGTTTCTTGCTTTAATTTCAAAAATCTTATTGTGTTCTGTTATAGATTATTCAGTTATTACAGTATATATGTGTGTATTTTTATGATTTAATATTTTTAAATTTTATATTTATATTTTCAATTGCTACACTGTCTCGGAACAAGTATTTTACTTACCGAGTATATTTACTCATCATATCATTTATTTATTTATTTTAGTATTTAGTATTTGTTATCTCCATTTCATTAATGCCTGTCGTGTGATATTCAATAGGACGTTCTAGTGGAGTGTTCATTATTATTATCTTATACTACTTCTATTATAACGTATTGATGCTTATATTATTATGTGAGTGAATAAATTTATTATTATATTATTATATAATATGGCTTTCTGGAGACATTTCGAAATAAATAATATGAAATTCAGTTGCAATAACATGTGTCTACTTTTACATGGGGTGATCAATTGCTATGATTGTAAGAATAAGTAACTGAAAAAATATCACTGGAAAATATTATACCGACGCCTATGTCAAGGCGGCAATTGGAAAGAGAAATCCTTCACGAAACTTTTTATGTCGGTCCAATTGGGATTAGAAATACTGTACTTCGTATTCAACATACAAGTTACCAACCGAAAGGTAACATATCAGAGGATTTTTGAAATTCTATTCACGGGTGTTACAGCACCAACGGATCTTTCGTATTTATACATCTTTTAATTTTCGAATAATTTTATTTAGTTACCTATAGAAATCACAAAAAATCAAGATGGTGCCGGAAACAAAATTATTCATTTTTAGACCGATTTACAGGAATCAAATTCACCGGAAATGGCTCCGGTTTTGAATTTTTGAATGGAACATCCTGTATAATGTAACATTTTTCGATTTCTGAGACAATTTTGGATCAGAATGTGACATTTTGAGAAGGTTTTACGCCTACTTAATTTTTTTAGAGTCATTTTTAATATTGCCTCTAGGTGGCCATGATCGGGCGTAAACTAATCTGAGGACCTCAGGTGATGTCAGAAAATTACAATCGCAAAGTTTCAGTGACTAGTATGATAGATAGGAATAAGAAAAGTTGGCAAAATTAAATTTTCGTGTCTAACTATTATTTTTCAAATGGCGACCATTTTTTGACAAGCACTTTCCAAAAAAAGGATTTTCTGACGAATCTAACGATACTAATTTATTTGCGATTGGATCAAAAATAAGAACATAAATAAATATACCAGGAAAATACTTGATAATAATTTATTTACTTTTGTCAAGTCTGTCATGGATGATAATTTATTTACTTTCACTGTAGTAAATTTTGAAAGTGCACAATTCAGCTCGTTCAATTGTTTCACTCAACATGTTTCGTGATAGAAAAATCGAATTAAACGGTTTTCTTCACATAAAGGATTCAATATAAAATTGAACCAGAAAATGGTAGATCTCAGGTGAAAAACAACTACTTTCCTGGCAAATACCACGCAGAACGTTGAATGATATTCACCTGAAAATCCATGCATACTTCCATATAATATCAATGGACATTGAATGCAAATGTTTCTTTCTGATAAGCTCGATTATGTTTAATTTATGTCGTGTTCACCTAACAATCCGCATACCGGTTTCAGCTTCTTGGCCCTCATCAGTACGGAGTCGTCAACCAGCCAAAGGTCCAAAGAACTCTGGCTGAAGTGAGACACAACGTAAACAAACCATCATCGAGCTTGTAACACCTATAGGTAGCCGGAAAAGATAAACTTTAACTGGCGGTACCTAGTGACAGAAAGAAACACTCCGATCGTACCTATAGGTGTTACAAGCTCGATGATGGTTTGTTTACGTTGTGTCTCACTTCAGCCAGAGTTCTTTGGACCTTTGGCTGGTTGACTACTCCGTACTGATGAGGGCCAAGAAGCCTGAAACCGGTATGCGGATTGTTAGGTGAACACGACATAAATTAAACATAATCGAGCTTATCAGAAAGAAACATTTGCATTCAATGTCCATTGATATTATATGGAAGTATGCATGGATTTTCAGGTGAATATCATTCAACGTTCTGCCAGGAAAGTAGTTGTTTTTCACCTGAGATCTACCATTCTGGTTCAATTTATATTGAATCCTTTATGTGAAGAAACCGTTTAATTCGATTTTTCTATTCATTCCACTTCACATGGCACTTATCTTTCACTATATGCTAGACGGGCTTGCCACTCCTACTGAGAAGGAATCTTTTATTCAGAAACCTATCGAGGTGGGAGATTTTCGGAGTGTTTCTTTCTGTCACTAGGTACCGCCAGTTAAAGTTTATCTTTTCCGGCGTACCTATAGGTGTTACAAGCTCGATGATGGTTTGTTTACGTTGTGTCTCACTTCAGCCAGAGTTCTTTGGACCTTTGGCTGGTTGACTACTCCGTACTGATGAGGGCCAAGAAGCCTGAAACCGGTATGCGGATTGTTAGGTGAACACGACATAAATTAAACATAATCGAGCTTATCAGAAAGAAACATTTGCATTCAATGTCCATTGATGTTATATGGAAGTATGCATGGATTTTCAGGTGAATATCATTCAACGTTCTGCGTGGTATTTGCCAGGAAAGTAGTTGTTTTTCACCTGAGATCTACCATTTTCTGGTTCAATTTTATATTGAATCCTTTATGTGAAGAAAACCGTTTAATTCGATTTTTCTATTCATTCCACTTCACATGGCACTTATCTTTCCTGTTTCGTAATATTTGAGGCATTATACTTCTAAATGCCCATAGAATTCTCTCTTGTAAGATTTCAAGAGTGGCCGAGGCTGGTGCATAGAACCCTTTTCTTTAACTTATCCCCAAATAAAGAAATCGAGCACAGTGAGATCCGGTGAGCGGGCAGGCCACCCTACTGGACCATAGGTTTGCAATAACTTGATTATTAAAATGCTCTATTAAGTAATTAGGAACGTCTGTGTTATAATGAGGGGTTTGCTCCATCTCGTTGGAAGTAAATTCGCCGTAAAACTGCCAGATTATTGAGATGATCCTCGATTTCATTTTGTAGAAAACCTAGGTCCTAACTCCTTCAATTGACCTTGAAACAATATTGGCCAAATTATTTTGTTTTCAACGATACCAGCCCAGTCATTGACGGCAAACTTCTTGAAAATTGCCCTCTCTCATTGCATGTCGATTTTGTTGGGCCCAGTACCGAGTATTTTGCTCGTTGAACATACCATTATTTGTAAATCGTGATTTGTCGAAGAATAGAATTGAGTTGAAAGAATTTGGGTTAACTCTATGATTTTGAAGCAGCCAATCACAAAACACTACTCGTCAACCGCCATCGTCAGCATACAAATGTTGATATAATTGATATTTAAATGCTCGATATCCGTGCTTTTTCAGTATTTTTCTTGCTGATTCGTGACTTACCTGCATTTCTCGACTAATTTCCCTTAAAGAAACCGTTTTATCAACCTCAACCATATTAGCACGAACGTTAATCTCAGTCTCTTCATTTATGATAAACCTCTGTTCCGCCTCTCGATTTCCTTCTTGCCTAAAACGATTCTCAACATACGGAAAATACTGATGGGCTGGATGTTGCCGATTGGGATATCTCTGAGCATACACTCAGCAGCATTACTTGAATTTCTATGACATTCTCCAAATATTAATAACATATCCAGTTCTTCACTTTGAGTATACATTATTTTGAAGAAAACTAAGCTGAAATTTAACAAAAATTAGGAATCTTTTACTGTCTCCTCATGAAGCTTATGTCAATGTCATTACCTAAGAGGGCGTTTTGTTTTCCAAAGAAGACTCGACAAAAATAACTGCAAAATATTATGCATCTTGGCTATCCATGGCACACTTGACAAAAGTAAATAAATGATTATCCAGTATTTTCCTTAGTAATATTTTATTGATGTTCTTATTTTCAATCCAATCGCAAATGAATTAGTATTGTTAGATTCGTAAAAAAATCCTTCTTTTCCAAAAATGCTTGTCAAAAAATTATCCTTATTTGAAAAATAATAGTTATACACGAAAATGTGATTTTTCAAACTTGTCTCATTCCTATCTATCATACTAGTCACTGAAACTATGCGATTGTAATTTTATGACATCACCTGATGTCCTCAGATTAGTTTACGTCCGATCATAGCCACCTAGATGCAATATTAAAAGTGACTCTAATAAAATGAAATAGGCATAAGAACTCTTCAAAATGTCACATTCTGATCCAGAATTGTTTCTGAAATCCAAAATGTTACAATATACAGGGCGTTCCATTTAAAAATTCAAAACCGGAGCCATTTCCGGTGAAGCCGGAAGTGACCGGAAAGTGACAAATATGCGAAAACCCTCCTCTTTACATACCATTTACCAATCCAAATCTCATTTCAATACACCTAAAATTCTAGAAGTTATGACTTGTCTAATAGATTCGTTGACACCCGGTATATTTTGGAGTTCGAAAATTATAATTCCTATGACATATATTAAACTTGTGTGGATTCAACGCCTCATTTAGGAACAGAATTAGTATTAACGATATAAGTTCATCGATAATCTCAAGACGTTCAGTTCGTATATCCGATTTGCCAGAAGATTTATAAATAAAATTATAGTTTGAAATAAATAAAAAAACACGCATAAATGGCAATAAGGACTCAAAAGTTCAAAGTAATAAGAATAAAGTCAATGACCAATATTTTTTTTTTGTTATGTAAAAAAGCGTAAGGTGCTTGAATCAATTATTTTAATATCATTATGAAAAGTTAGTGAAAAGCACCCCACGCTTTTTATTACATAGAAAAATTTTTTTTGGTCAACGACTTTATTTTTATTT
This sequence comes from Gonioctena quinquepunctata, assembly GCA_018342105.1. Classification (NCBI taxonomy): domain Eukaryota; kingdom Metazoa; phylum Arthropoda; class Insecta; order Coleoptera; family Chrysomelidae; genus Gonioctena; species Gonioctena quinquepunctata. Next base: position 138,512 of record JAFIRS010002021.1, on the reverse strand, counting down.
TCAACTTTTTAGTCCTTATTCCCATATATGCGTGTTTTTTCATTTTAATTTTATTATCAGTAGTAATATCCCTAGGACTTCGATTATAGACGAGATAATTTTATGACAATCGAAAGCTCGTTCCTTGGTAACAGCCCGAATCCGAAGGCTGAGGGCTGTTAAGCATCGAGCTTGAGAAATTTGTCATAAAATTATTAGGCATTTGTCAATGTCCGAGGGATATTCGGCGGAAAATTTTTTGACAAAAAAATTTATAACTCAACACAATGAAACATGTATTCATTTATTGACAGTACAGTTAGTGAAAGTACAATTATTAAAATTTAACTTAACATTTTCTGTTCTCTGTTCTCTGCTATAGAAGATCTATTACCACGCATAATATTTATGATCTTGTTGTGGTGTTCTTGATCGAGATTTAAGTATGGTTTTATAGAATTTCGATTGCTATGACCAGTAATTTTCAGCAATTGTTGTTCTTCGAAACCGTTTTTGCCAATACGCTAACAGCAGTTGATCTATTTGAGTGATTTGTAATTTTTTTGTCCATTACATTCAAGCCAATGAAGAATATCACCAATTTTTGATTTTAACCTTACAATACACTCTATTAAAAATGAAAAAAATTTGTGAAAATATTTTTTTGATACGTCTTATAGTTTCCGAGATATTTAATTGTTTAGCTAGGCGTCCGACAACGCGGAGTCATCGGCCGCTGTGACGTCACTTTACAACGGTCGGTCAGTGCGTGCTCTGCTTCCGAGCTGTGTGTATGAAGTTTGCGTCGAAAATTGATAAAAATGTCGAATCTAGAAACTAGAAAATCGTGTATTGTGCCAAAGTGTTTGAATAAAACTGCTAATGCACCCGAAAAGTCGTTTTTTATTGTTGCTTTCGAACCTCGAAGTCGAAAGAAATGGATGCAGATCATGATGTTCTGGAGTGATTCGGAATTTCACTGTACAAATATATCTTTTAACTTTTACATATCCAATAGCGTCGTCGCCGAAGCTGTTTCTAGCCGATCTAAAATAAAATAATCGTAAGTTGATCTAATTTATAAAAAATAAAATACCTAAAAATGCACTTATCCACGATCACATTAAAGAGGAGAATAATATGAGAGGTTTTTCATCTTAGCTTAATAATAGTTAATAGGTGTAGTCGCGTGCATCCTAATAATAACCTACTTTTGAAAAAAATATTTCATGGGATCAAATTTTAAAAAGTTTTGTACCTCTGTACATAATGTTCAGGTTGGGTTTACTATGTTAATTTTTTGTTACATTACATATTAAAAAAATACAAAATGTAAGTCAAGATCCAAACTATGTAGGTACAATAACACAGTATTGTTTTTAATAAGTCCCACCCTGTTACACATACCTACACATTCTTCCTTCCCAGAAACTTAATGTCAAGTGAGATGTTCATAGTATCAATATGACGTATGACGTACATTTATGAAACACTAGTAATGAGAAATATGTACTTATAGGGATCAAAAGATTTATGATAAAAAGTGAAATGTTATTAAGTAATACTTACTTTTGCATTTTTACTCCTCGCATCTCGGCGGCCAAGAAATCGGAGTTATTTGAGAAATAGTGGACAACCATCAACCCATCTATTTCAGGCAAGTTATCAGATTGTCCTTTTTCAAAACCGTCATTCATACCTAATATTATACTTATAACACTATTGTAACACTGATTCACATAAAAACTTAAGTTGAAAAGGTTATTGTGGTCGAACATCCGATAGCAAAGCAATGATTGAGTGTACGGTGAGAACGTTGCGTTGTGAAATGACGTCACTCGAGCATGGCGCGCTCGCCCGAAATATTTGAATAGAACGGAAACTAAAATTGTCGTAATAGGTGTATTTCTAAACATTTAGGCTACACGGTCATAAAGTTTCAAGTCATTTGACAGACCCAGTGACATTCTTCATTGCCTCAGCATTTGTTGTATTTCTTCCAACAGGTACATTATCGTACCATTTGTCAGTTTCATTTTTCCCGTGTCGATTTGGTTTTAAGAACAGTCGTGGTGAGGTAATATTGTCGCCTCGTTTGATATCAGTTTATGAAAAAGACGTACAGGGCAGCTTTGTCTTTCACTATTGGAAACCAACCATTTACTACTTGTACAGCTTTTAGAACCTTGGCACGTTTTACTGAACACCGGATTGAATTAAATGCGATTTGTTGGAGAGTCATCGTTATTTTTCTCGATTTGAAAAAAATCCACCAGACAAGCAACTGGCTCTCCTCCTCGCCACTCTAATTCTGCAGCAGCAATATGGTAAAATTTACACATAAGACTTTTAGGAGTATTTTCATCCCATAGCAATAAATAGTATTTTGTTAACTTTAGACAAATTTAACGAAACTGAACTGGACTTACGTTTACATGGATCTGCTTGTAGTTTTTTCCTGATTGCATCGCGGGCATCTCGGGCTGGTTCAAATACCATGTTGTTAAACGGGTCAATCATAATATTATAGTCATTATAGTACTTTTCTTGCAAAAGTTTCACGAAACGTTCCACATTGTCTTCACCGTTGCTTCTTTAAATTCGGTCCCGTCTTTCTTTCTCATATTGACCGCCCAATCTTTTAGTATCAACGCCAATTCTTCTAAGCTTCTATGTTCATTTAATTCATATTCTCGTTCGCAGCAAAATTCCATAAATATTCCCCAAATATATTTGTGACTGTAGGTTGTATTTCTGGGAATTTTTTCTTTGATTAGCGCATTTATACTTTGAACATTCGCATTGCCAAAACGTGACATTTCGAAATTTATTTGGAATGAAGTTGTCAAACTCAATCGTGTTGTCATAGTGATTGATAATTGCACTGAATGCAATTATCAGTGTAATGTTGACATGATTGGGTGAAATTGTTTCATATGACACAAAATACAAAATTTGAATGTTGTTGAACTGTCAAAAGTTTTTCAATTTTATAGTCCATTTGCTACAGAGACTAAAAAGTCTATGGGAAAAAACTTTCGTTTTCCGGAGATGGAAGTTATTGATAACTAAATTCTGGCGAATATGCTGAGAACCAGTGCATTCGCCATATCTTTGATTTGCAACTTATGCTGAGAACGACCTCAGTGCACTATCCACCTCCTGGCTCCATCATCAGATCAGCTCAAAGATACCAAATTATAGTATTGTCATCCAAACTACATATACATACCAAGTTTCATTTACATACAATAATAAGAAGTAGGTTAAAATTGACTTGCTTGTTACAATGAAAGCGTGCTAAAAAACTTTTTCGACCAAAACCAAACAAGACGATTTTCTTTCATTTCCTAGCTTATTCATCATTACCTCTAAGCTATTCAATAATAATGGATTTGAGTGGAGATACATTTATTTGACATGGGTTGTTGAACTCTGCGTAAACTTTTATCATAAATATAAACAGTTTCCTCCAACTACTGTTATGTGTTCTACAAGTCGTCACCGTAATTGTCGTAGGAATAAATTTCATTGTATAACGATAGGTCATTATTTTCTGGTTTCCGAGAATAATTTATAGAATCCAGTTTGTTGCTGAATTGATCACTATCATATACTGGGTATGGTCGAAGATATATTCTGCGGAGAATATGGAAACTGAATGAATAATATGGAAATATCAACGACCGACACAAGTCTATTTTTACTCTAGAACGTATAACAATGTGACTCTTTAGCTTTTGATTATGATAATCTATCTGACGCCACACGAATAAAATATAAAAGAAATGACAAAAATAGTGCATTTATATTTTTCGTAAATATTTCACGATGTTTTTTTCAAATTTATTCCTATAAAACGCACAGAAAAAATTTTTTTTTAAGACAAGCTATTATTTATACAAATGCACTAAAAAGGAAAACATAATTTCTTTCACTGTTTTCTGTGAGTAACAGATTCAAAATCTTGCCGCGCAAAATTACCTATTTTGTATCGCCGGCAAGCTTTTGAATCTGTTACTCACAGAAAACAATGAGATAAATTATTTTTTCTCTTTAGTGCATTTGTATATAGAGTGTCCGTCATAAAGTTGGCTACACATGGGGAAAAAAATGGTTATTGAAATTTCTGAAAAACTCTAATGGCTGTTCGCTTCTGCATGTCTGACAACTAAAAAATCCGTTGCGACTTATATCACGTGACCTCAGATTTGGCGGAAATTGAAAAAAAGTTGTCTGTGGTGCCGAAACATGGATCAAATTGACAAGATATCGAAAAAAATTATCGAGAAAATATGTTTGGAATCCAACGAGGACCTCATGTAGCAATTTTGAACCATACTGAAGACAAAACAAAAATACCATTTTATTCCTCTTCTCTTACTTAGAAACATTATACATTCTTGTTTCATCTGGAAACATCTTTAATAACCTAAATCACATAAGTTTGGGTCGAAACTAATCAAATATTTGTGGAATAGACATTTTGCGGGAGATTAATCATGAAAACACTAGGTGTAGTCATGCCCTGTATATTGATGCACATGAGCTTATTCAATATTCTCAACCCGTAAATAAAATTTAAACCAACTAATATTTGTAATTGAAACTCAATAATACATTATTTATCCTTGCTAAATTTAATATTGGTAAGATGTCTAAAAACCCTGGTGAATGAACTGATTCGATATTGTTTAGCTTTTTGAGGGGACACCACCTGTTACTTCAACAGAGCTTCTCTCTCTGTGGTAGATGGCGCCGTCCAAAAATGTTTGTCTATATTCTCGCTTAATGTCAGAACTTAATTTCTGACGTCTGCAGCATCTTATATGAAATTATTTTCAGTGTTTTGTCGGTATCAAGCGTTTTCCATCTCTTTGATATGCAATCTTGCTCAGCTTATTCCTGAGTTTGTTCTTTAAAAAAACCACTCGTTCATCAGTCCATTAGTGCGTGAGGAATTGTTTATTTTCAGGTAGTGTAGTGTGTAAGGATACTTTTTGTAGAATGGGCCATATTTGCATTTTGCGTTCATTATATTGTATGCATTGAATTTTATATTTTCTGCAATTCAATGACAATTTCATTTCCAATTCTCCGACTGTCAAAATGCAGTTAACCTCAAATTCAAATCGTACAAAATACGAAAAACAACACGACAGTACTTTCTTTGTGCAATGTTCGGGGGCTTCTTATTCTAGCTTTGCTATTGGTGAAGTTTGACAGATGTCTGTTTTAAACCAATAGCAAAGCTAGAATTAGAACCGGCGCACAGTTCGCCTCAAAAATAAATCTGAGTAAATAAATAAACCCTGTTACTGAATTGAAACTAAATCGAAATTGGCGCCATCTGACACGCTAGTTATCTCTATTATCAAGTAGGCCAAGTGTCGCCAAGTCGATCCCAAACTTCTACAGGTATAAGTGCAAGCACCAGGGTTTTTATACATCTTGAATATTGGTTAGTAAATTTGAACTATATTTTTGAATTTTATAAGGTGGCTTTGAAAAAATATCTACTTTTGTTGTAACGATAACAAATTTTACAATAAATTGTTGGCTATTTTTTGGAGTTGTCGTTCTTTATCAGTTTTTGTGTTTTTCAATCTAACAATAGAAATATGGCTCCAAAACTGAGTATACAGGGAAAAATAGAAATAGTATTGCTATATGGCGAAAATTATAATAGCATAAGTAGCTGAAATTTTCAATAGAAGGCATCCAGACCAAAATTTGCATTTTACTACGGTGGCAAAGGTATTGCAAAAATTTAAGGAAACTGGTTCGGTTGAAAACAAATATAAAAGTGTTCACGTTAAGCCTGTTGTGAATATTGAAAATAATGTAAACAATGTTTCACTGACAGTCACCAAGAGTTTCGACGGAAATTATGGCAGAAAACCTCTGTTAGACGAATTTTAAAGCAAAATCACTTGCACCCATAGAAACCAAAATTTGTGCAAGTACTGCGAGACAGGGATTATGACGCTCGATTTTATTTTTGTGCATGATTCCAGGGAATGTTAGAAGACGATCGTGATTTCTCAAAAAATGTGCTATTTTCTGACGAAGCAACTTTTACTTCAAATGGTGTCGTCAGTTCTGAAAATTGTAGATGGTTGGCACATCATAATCCTAATTTTATTATTGAAGCCAAGGACCAATATATTTCCAAAGTGAACGTATGGTGTGGAATTTTAAATTAGCGAATTGTAGGTCATTTTTTTTAGACAAAGTTTAATTGGAAAACGGTATTTGAACTTTTTATGGACCGAGATATCTACATTGATCGACAACCTACTATTACAAGAGCGGATTCGTTTATTCTTTCAGCACGATGGGGCTTCTATTCATTCTACGAATGAAGTGCGGGCGTGGTTGAACAATGAGTTTGGCGAGATAGGTCGATGTTCAGGTAGTCCTTGGCCTGCTATGTCTCCAGACCTAATGCCGTGTGATTTCTTTGGGATGGGGTTACCTACACATCAATGTTCATAAACAACGCCCATTTCGAAATGTAGAACATTTAAAAATTTGTATAACTAATTTTGAAGCACTGATCAACAGAAGTATGTTGAAAAATGTTCGCCGCGACATGTTTTCCAGAACAATTCTATGTATGGAGCGCGAAGGTGGTCACGTAGAATATTGAAAATGTGTACATTGTTTGTTTATTAGGTTTTTTATTTTACCACATCCACCTAAACAATACTGAATTCAATTAGGATAAATAATATATTATTAAGTTTTAATTACAAATATTGGTTGGTTTAAATTTTATTTACGGTTTGAGAATATTGAATATGCTCATGTGCATCAATATACAGGGCATGACTACACCTGTGACAAGACTAAATCGTGTTTTCATAATTAATCTCCCGCAAAATGTCTATTCCAAAATATTTGATTAGTTTTGACCCAAACTTATGTGATTTAGGCTATTAAAGCTGTTTCCAGGTGGAACAAGGATGAATAAGTTTCTTAGTAAGGGTAGAGGAATAAAGTGGTATTTTTTTTTTAAATTTGGTTCAAAATTGCCACATGAGTTTCTCGTTGGATTCCAAACATATTTTATTGATAAAAATTTTCGATAACTTGTCAATTTGACACATTTTTCGGCACCTCAGACAACTTTTTTTTTAAATTCCCGCCAAATCTGACGGATTTTTTGTTGTGAGACATGCAGAAACGAACCGTACCATTAGAGTTTTTCAGAATTCAAAATAAGTTAGTTCTGTTTTTTTAACGACTAATAAAAGCTTGTTTTTACATATTTTTTTTGTGTTTATGATGTTAAATAACTAGTTAAGTGATTTCAATCTAATTTATTTTTGAATTTTGAAAAATCATCAAATCATGAAAAATCATCATCATCATAATCTCCGACCCCGAAAACCACTAGACACCAATTTTGAATAGAATCGGACTATAATCACAAAAATTGTTCGCCATATTAAAGCCGCCATTTTGTTTTTTTTCCTGAAAAATTTCATAATACATTGTTACCGGAATTATGTATACTTGCCAAATTTCAAATCAATCAGACGATTTGAAATCGGTCTAATTTAACTTGCAAGAATTGATTACAGACAGTCACACAGACAGACAGACAGACACCGGGTTCGGGTGAAACTAAATAAAAGCTTGTAAAAAGGCTACGCGACATATAGATGTAGAAGGAAATTCTTAAAAAAAACTACGGAAAAGACATTGGGAAAATGTATTACACTGACAAGACTTGGGTTAATACTGGGCGCACCAAGTCCAAAATTTTAGTGGACAATTCACTAGCATCATCAAGAAGAGCATTCTCGATGAGCTTGAAGAATCCTTCGAGTAAGTACCCAATATTTCCAGCCATCAATTCGTATACTTATTTATAATTTTGATCGAGTTTAGGTGTAAAATGAAACGACGTTTAATCGAATTCAGATGATTTGAAGAAAGGAATATATTTTTTCAATTATTTTTAACAATAAATACAATATTTTAGGCGGTGGAAAAAGGCTTGTAAAGATTTGTGGCGTTTGAACGTACAACTTCTGCCGATTGTGAAACAACATGATTAAATTCGATGAACTGACAAAAAATCAAAATAAGAATGTTTTGAGATTGCCACCGTACCATTGCGAGCTCAATTGAAATCATTTGAGCTGATATTAAGAATTGTGTAGCAGAGGAATATCTCATTCAAATATGAACACTATTTTTAATGAAACCGTTTCGACTATTGATGGGATTATTCATGATAATTAAAAAAAAAAAAAAAAAAATAGCAGTTTGGAGCATTTTTTTGATACAGTTTTTTTTTTTTTTAATGTTTATTCAGTTTATGACATATAGATTACAAGAAGTATAGCATATAGATTATAAGAAGAATATAAGTATCAATTATAAAGTTATACAAGTATCATAAAAAAAGAAATTTCCTCTGAATAAACAAGGAAGACCCACAAAAGGAAGACCTTGAGCGTGGGTATATGCAATATTTTGGTACATTTACTACATATAAATATAAAATTATACTAGAAGAATAGAAAATTATTAAACAATTATCTCTAAATAAAAATCCCACAAGTATATAAGTGTCACAATATAGTACTATATAAAATATAAAATTATACAAGTATCATTAAAAAAAAAAAAAAGAATTCCTCTGAATAAACAAGGAAGACCCACAAAATGGAAACCTTGAGCGTGGGTATATGACAATATTTTGGTACATTTACTATATATAAATATAAAATTATGCTAGAAGAATAAAAGATTATTAAAAAAATTTTTTTTATCTCTAAATAAAAAATCCCACAAGGAAAAAGCCTTGAGCGTGGGTATATCTATGGAGTGAAACAATTATTTTATTTGCAATTTCATAAGTTGAATATCACAAAAGCAGAACTGTTCGAGATTCAATATAAAGGAGTAACATAAACTGGAACAGTCGTTGTATAAGCAATAGATCACAATTAATAGTCAGTATCATAAAAAAGAGATGATTTCCTGTAGAAGTTGTGTAAAGTTCGCTACTTTTCCACGAAGTATTAGTTAGTTAGAGTCTTAAAAGGATGAATCAGTAAATTTTAATTAGTTTGTTCTATTAAGTTAGTGGCGTATTGTTGTCCCAGTACAATAATGTGAGTTCTTAGTAATTTTTTGAATTTGTATGGATTAGTGGTATCTTTAACATTGTGTGGCATGGTGTTATAGCATTTTGGAGCTAGGATGGAGTAAGAGCGTTGTCCAATTGCTTTTTGCGCTAGCGGTACAAGCTGTGACTTCTTTTGTCGAGTGCTGTACGAATGCTTGGGATAAGAGAAATTTTTTTATTTGTGGTATCTTTCAACCGCTTTAAAGTAATATAGTTGACGTATATCTAACACCTCTGTTTCCAGAAAAAGTTCTTTGGATGAGAATGTTCTTTTTTTCTTATAGATGAGTTTGAGGTGATATTTCTGTAAAATTTGAAGTGGATGTAAATGGCTCTTCAATGCACTTCCCCATGTGACCAACCCGTATCTTATGTGGCTTTCGATTAAAGCATGGTATAGGGTTTTTAGCTGTGGTATTGTTAGAATTGTACTCAAGTATTTAAATTTTGATAGCATTGATCTGAGCTTTTTACATACAAAGTTGATGTGTACATTCCACTTCATATGTATGTCAAGATATATTCCTAAATATTCAATTTTGGTTTCCATTTTGATGTCGTTTGTCTGTCTGCCATCTCGGATAGAGAGTTGATCAAAGAGTGGAATTGTGGTGGTATTGCAACAAAATGGCAAGTAGCATGTTTTTTCGATATTCAATATTCATATTACTCCGGATAAGTGGAAAAATGTATCTGCCATGTAGAAGACAAAGTAGAAACACAAATGTGGGATTTGTATAATATAATGGAGACCCATTTAGAGCCTGTTGAAATTAATGTTGGGAACTGAGGCACCTCGAGCTTATAATCTGAACCCGGAATAAAATAGTTTCTTCAATGAATTAACTCTTCATAGCAAAATGTCGCGTTATATTAGTATAATTTTTGGCTATAAGTAAATTTCAAATTAAGAATATAATAGTTATTTTCCCTAGGGATGAATGTTGCCCGATGAGCGTTAGGATCTAGTAACACTCGTGTTGCATAAAGATTATATTTTTCACGAAAAATCGATTTTTAAATGGGTTTATTGGTCCTAGCATTTTCTTTCTACTTTTCGTCTTGCAGTAGGCATGGCATTTGCTGATATTTTGACGTTTGTTGAATATTGTTATCAGAGTTTCATTATATTTAGTGAATGTCATTGCTGCTTTGTGTTATATACGTCTTATGAAAGTAATGGAAATAAATACCGATTTACCAAAATATATCGAAGAAAATGCAGCCAAAGCAACCAAAAATGTATTGCCGGAGAGTTCCAGACCCTTTGTACGACAAGAAATACGAACTATTTATTAAATGGAAATTGAAAAATAAAATTGTTGCCATATACGAGATCGTGATATTGGCGTTCTTTTAGGATTGGTATGTTATTTGATTTGTCTTTTATCAAGTTTATGTTTTTGATTGCTTTTTATTTTAGTCCGAAAGATTTTCTCCAAATTCTTTGTGGACGAAATGTTCTATTTTGAAATCTACATTGAAGTCAATGAAATACCGATATTTCCTATTTGTCACGGTTAATGAATTTTTTTAAATGAAATCTGAACGATTTATTCCGGAAAAATACAAGGTTTTGAAAGCAGATCAAGTTCTTACATTTATTCGGATGAAATTAATCTATCATATAAAGTAGTTCTAATAATGGGTGTTTTTGGAGACTAAGGAGAGATGAACTTGTGAAGATGACCATAAACGACATAGAAGATAAGGGTAGCTGTTTATTTGTTAAAATACCGGAATCTAAAACGGGTACGTCAAAAAGGTTAAGTATTGTGGAGGAGGAGAAAATAGGGGCTTTGAGGCTGGTCAGAATATATATATATATATATATATATATATATATATATATATATCCTTAAGACCAGTGGAGTAAAGGATCTCAGATATTTCCTTACGTACCGAAATGGTCGGTGCACCATCCAACTTGTTGGCAAAAATACCATAGGAAGTGTGCCTTCAATGATTGCAAAATACTTAGAATTGGATAATGCAAAAAATATACTGGACATTGTTTGAGAAGAACTTCGACAACTCTTTTAATTGAGGCCGGTAAATCGTATGAAACTCTAAAAATGCACGGAAAATGGAAGAGTGCAGCTGTGGCGGAAGGTTACCGAAACAATCAGTAGGATGATAAAACACAAAACAAAGACGGTGAAATTACGAAAAAATGACCATGAAAGGAAGTAATGGATCACGGAAGGACTTGTAATATCCATAAACCATAAAAATTCACTATATCACGAATACAAAGAAGATCCTCAAAATATGTTGAAAAAGAAAAACTATCTCGATTACATAACATATACAAATAGACTGACAAAAATTGCTAAATAGAAATATTACCAAAATAAAATTTAAAATAGTAAAAATAGCTCGAAACAATTATGGAAAATCGTGAACGAAATTAATGCTCCTGATGAAGATATCTCAATAAAAGAAATAATATGCGAGGACGGAACAAAAACAAACGATGATGAAATGAAGGCAAATCTATTCAATACATTCTTTGCCGAATATAGGGCAAAATTAATGCCAAGAAAATAATCAAACCTCCTACGGGAAATTCCCAAGCAAACTACTAACATGACCACATAATTCATTTCCTTAAACATAGAAAATCCCCTGATTTGACGGCATCAGAGCTGAACATCTCAAGGACATATCAGAAGAAATAACAACCCTACTAACATTTCTGATAAATAACATATTTCAAACATGCCTATGTCCAACGCGTTTAAGAAATCCATAGTCACGCCTATTCTGAAGAAAGGAGATCCTGGAATGGTTAATAATTACAGACCGATCTCGCTGCTAACAAGCTTCAATAAAATAATCGAGAAAATACTCAAATCTAGACTGTGAAATGTATTGACAAATACAACTTGATATCTACCAAGCAATATGGATTCAGGCAAGGTTTATCAACAAACGACGCAATAGCTGCTCTCACAAGCGTTATATATAAACATATAGATAATAGACGGCCACAATATGTGTATTCCTAGACCTAGCAAGGCATTTGATACTGTAGACCATATCCAGTTATTAGAGGCCCTAAGTTGCTCAGGTATACGAGGTAATTCCCAAAAACTATTAAAAAGCTATTTGAATGGCAGAAAGCAGGCTGTAAAAATCAATAATGTTCTCAGCTCGAAAACAGAAATCAGTTATGGTATACCACAAGGCACAGTTATTCACCCTCTATTGTTTTCCATATATATATATATATATATATATATATATATATATATATATATATATATAAACAGGCTACTCACCCTCACCTGCGATGGTTCCATCATTAGCTTCGCTGATGACACGGCCATACTCTTCACAGCCGAAGACTGGGAAAGCCTAAGAACAAAAGTTGAGGATAAAATGAACATCCTTAAAGACTGGTTTGATCACAAATCGCTAACAATCAACTTCGAGAAAACGCACTTCTTGCCATTCGCAAGCTATGAAAACCGGTTGCCAAATTTTGATGAATTGCTGATTAACAATCACGGAAAAATTATGAAAATTTCTAGAGCAAGCCATATCAAGTATCAATGTGTCACTATAGATCCCCATCTTACATGGGATATACATGTTAGCCATGTTTCGAAAACACTCAGATATATGTTAGATAAATCCAAATCTCCAAGTTCTATTCTCGACACAACTCTCCTCGAAACGATATATCATGCTTTAGTACAATCTCGTCTGCAGTGTGCCATCCACAGTTGGGGTGGCTTACTTGATACCCACCTAAAAAAAATGGAAGTATTGCAGAAAAAAATATTCAGAATATTGTACTACAGAAAAAAAAATTAGGATCCATCGAACTGTATTTTCAGAGATTCACTGTACTAGATATACGACAACTATACATGTCAACATTATATTATTCATCTACAGAAATCAAAATATCTTTCAAACTATTGAACATCGTTATGACACCAGGAATAAATCTAAGGCATAACATAACATAACATGAGGTATAGCATAACAAAAAAAAACATTGGACAAATACAATAATTATCTCAGCAGCAAAGTATTCAACTACTTACCTGAAATGTACAAGACATATATACGCACAATAAACAAAATAAATCTTATGAAAAAAATTCAAAAGGTATATGCTTGACCTGATAGGGATATTGTACATAATATAATTACAAATAATAACTCATAGCCAAATAATACTATATTGTTTTTATTTTTTATCATTTTTATTTTTATTGTTTACTGAAATGTTTTCAGTAAGTTCTTATTTTTATACTTTAGCACGACTAATATTATAGATTTGGGATTAGATTAGATTAGTTAAGTTTTATATCCTCGTAAATCACAACTATTCTATATCCTATTAACATGCACACGTACAGTTGAACAAGGGCCAGATAATATACACATGTTGCATTTTAAATTTGTATAAACATGTTGCATTTGCAGCAACAAAAGAGTACCCACGCACAACTTCGGTATTAGTGGGATTCTCCATGTTTGTTTGTGATGTTTTATTTAACTAGTATATCGCCTTGTGTAATGATATTTTACAGAATAAACATATATTATTATTATATTATTAACAGAGCATTTTATCTAAACAACAATGATAGTAAATTTGGTTACAGAATCACATGAATTTCCTAGCGATTCTTTTATGAAGGAACTTCCAAGTACTTTGGTCAAGTTTTCTCTAAAGTTTCGAAAAAATCTGAAGATTTCGGGTTACATAATTTTTCGGGAAAATTCGAAAATTGCACTTTTAATTAGGAATGATTATTGCAAAAAATTGGTTGTTTGACTTAGTTTGTTGTTTTGTTGTTTATTGATTCGTTATTTGTATTTGTATGAAATTTTTTCCAAATAAATAATTTCGTTCTAGCTTTTGCTTCATTTCTCCTCGTACAATGAGTGGGCGTTATGGCCATAACGCCCTAGGGCGTTATTAGTGTATTTATAGCAACCGTATCCAAGGTAAAATAAACAAATAAAATACGAGTGAAAAATAAATAAACTATTAATCCCTTTCCAAGTATTTAATGCCGACTCTGTACCACGGTAGTGTTTACGTGGTATATCCTCCTGAGATCCCCGGAAAAACTACTCAACACATTGCAAAGATAACTTTTACATATCACAAAAACCTTAAATAATTTTTTTTTAGATTTCTTGTATACAGCGTTTTTGAAAAAAATATGTCCAACCAGATGGACATTGGACCTTAGTCAAGTCAAAACTATATCAAAGGAAAATGAAATAAGTTAGATGATAATAATTTATTTTTTGTTGTTCAGAACTAAATATAATGTTAAAATTCAAAGAGATATATGAAAATCAGAAAAACAGTTGCGCTCACTGGTAACACAAAAATAAGCATCATATCTTTCGCAAAAAAAATTGTATTTTTTTGACAATTTTTGTACTTGCATCTCATAGAATTCCTAACCTTGGCTACTTGAGGCAAATGTAATTTATATCGTGAAGAAGTTGGAGTGGACTTCGGTGACTGGGTATAACCCTCAGGGTTATTTCTTGTAGTGAGTCCTAAGGGTAAGACTGAGTTTTCGTCATTTGTATGACTATCAGTGAAGAAGGAATCTGCAACTTCAAGCTAAATGCATGTATTATTATCATTATTATCTCAGGAGGACAATCAAAGATTTGTTTTGAGCTCTTGAATTGCATATTCGAATCGACTGTAATTGGGACATCTATTCATTCAGATATACACATAATAATTTTGAAAAATTATCACACAAACTTAAAGGATCCCTCTGCCGTTAAATGTGGTCCCGCCAAACAACATCATATCGTGGAATATTATTTCCATTTGTTTCGGTGTTTTGTAGCCATTAAAATCTCATTCACAATTCAGGAACTATAGAAAATAAAGAGCTAGGTTCTGACATCTATTATGGTAGGTAGTATGTTTTTGTAATGTAACAATTATCATAAATATAATTTTTTCTTTGACCCTCTTGTCCTTAGTGTTATGTCCAACTGCATTCCTGTCTGGGGTCTACGCTATGTCGACATCGTCGAACAAGTACACACACAATTTTGAAAAAGGGTTCTTTCACTCCCATTCCATACACCGGACTATGCAGTTAGAATAGAATGTGGTCGTGTCAAACTTTCCTACAATATTTTTAAATGGACACTGAACTGGCTAATGAAAATCTTCGAAATGAATGACTCCCGTTTACCAAAAGTTATTCTCAAACGTCAACTTCAGCTTACTAACACTGACCCTAAATATAACTGGATACTGCAGGTCAAATAATTTTTTACGGTGATACACGCTGATGATATCTGGGACAACCTTTTCCCTGGAATATATCAAATCCAAGAAGAAATATCTCCTATTGAAATTCAGAGAAAATTTGTGAGGCTGATCTATTCTCGATTCTACATAATTCCCCTCAGAAATATATACCTTCGACCATGCCCATCAAGTACACAAGAATCATTGCACAGCTAAGACTATGTTATTCCATTTCTGCCAAATTCACATACAATGGTTCAACTCATAGCATTAATTCAAACGAGCTGTGCACAGTTTGTAACCAAGCTCAGATGGAGACACTCGATCACATTTTCTTTAATTGCCCCATATATTGTGTATTGAAACCGCCTTTCCTGAAATCCCTTAACAAATATGACTGCTTTGGCCCATACTCTTGACACTTTTTCAGTTGATAAAGCTAAAACCATTGCTATATACCTATGGAACGTTCTTAAACTACGATCTTTCCTTATCAATGAATGAAAGTCATTCTGTGCTCACCAGTATAATAGTCTCTACTACTTCTTCTTCTCTATATTTGTTTCTTTTTCTACTTGTTTTTATGATTGTACTTCCCCAATATTTTTCTTGCTTTGTAATACATATGTTTGTTTATTTATATATGCATCAATTACCAGTTTACTGTAATATCAGGTTAACTATTAGGTTCAACACACATCCACTTATTCATCCTGTTTACTGATAACTCGCACCTTTGCCATAAAATGTATTTTTTGTATTATTATAAAAATAATTATTAATTAGAGGTAGGAGTAGTTGTAGGATGTTTTCTATTCAAATTTTGAGTTCCTTGAAAAAATGGAATTAGGTCGATTAAACATGTTGTATTCATTTATTTTTAGGTAAGTACATGGTGACCTTGTAGATCGAAAGCGCTCTCCTAAGTTCCGCCCAAAATATGAAAAAAGTATTTATTGTTTCTGTCACTTGTCACCTTTATCACTTCGTTATATAAATGCAACCGTAGAATAAGTATAGTATACAACTGGTCTTGAAAATAATTCACATACTGGGTGCCTAATGTCATTTTTTTTCTGCCATCGCCAATAATTTGTCGGACTCTCACCTACGAAAACTTATATTGAATTTGCCACTGAATTGTCGATAAAACAAATCCGGGTTTCTTAGACTTATCTGCGATAGTTTTGACTTATGTCAATTTATGTGCAAAATAGTGTGTGCATGGACCCACAGAAAAATTCATAACTTCAGATAACTCAACCAACTTTTTTCCACTCGATTCCTTAGGCTTCAGGCATGTTTTGAGGGACAGGTGATGTTTCATCGCCTACTACGATTTTTTGAAAATGACAAATTACAAATGGCAATAACTCGACTTTTTCAAATGTTACCCCTTATATTTTATTGCATCATTGCATGGCATTTTCGAAATCTTTTTGCTGAAATAGGGTGAAAAAATCAAGTCGTTGGCTTGGATAAAAATAAAATAATTAATTAAAGAACTTTTGAAAACAAGCTTTTCATTCAAATCACAAAAAAGTAAAAAATTTGAATAAAAGCTTGTCCTTAAAAAGTTTTTTTATTAATTATTTTATTATGTGCTTTTTAGTACTCAAGTACGCCTTTATCTATGCATTTTTGTTGTCGCATCGTTATTATGAGGCCTTTTTTTTCTGTAAGTTCTGAGCTATCTAGTCCTTCAATGAGGAGACCATCTGAAGATTAACTCATCCGTAATTTTGGAGTCGCCATCTTCAATTTATGAATTTGAACTTAAAATAAATAATCTTCGACTAAATTCATAATCTCCGACCCCGAAAACCCCCACATACCAATTTTGAATAGAATCAGACCATAAACACAGAGATTATCGGCCATCTTGGATCCACCATTTTTATTTTATGAATTTTGAAAAAAAAAATCTATTATTCGACCCTGAAATACCCCGTATACCAATTTTGAATCGAATCGGTCTATAAACCTAAATCTCATCCGTCATCTTGGAGCGCCATTTTGTTTTTTTCTCACACAATTTCATGTGCCGCCATTTTAATTCCATAAATTTCGACAAAAAATTCATAATCTCCGACTAGAAAACCCCCACATAAAAATTCTTGAATAGAATCGGGACTATAATCACAAAACTCCTCCAGCATTTTGGAGCCGCCATCTCAAATTTATGAATTTTGACAAAAAATTCATAATTTCCGACCCCGAAAACCTCCCCATACCAATTTTGAATAGAATCGGACATAAACACAGAGATCATCGGCCATTTGAATTTTGAAAAAAATTTATAATTTTGACCCTGAAATCCCCCACTACCAATTTTGAATCGAATCGTACCATAAACCTAAGTCTCGTCCGTCATCTTGGAGCGCCATTTTGTTTTTATCTCTAACAAAAATTCCATGAGCCACCATTTCAATTTCATAATTTTGACAAAAATATAATTTCCGTCTCGAAAACCCCCACATACGAATTTTGAATAGAATCGGACATAATCACAAAATTCCTCCGGCATTTTGGACCGCCATCTTGAACTCATAAATTTTGACAAAAAATTCACAATCTCCGTTCCCAAAGACCCCGCATACCAATTTTGATTCGAATCGTACCATAATCCACAAAACTCGTCCGTCATCTTGGAGCCGCCATTTTGTTTTCCACCTAACAAAAATTTCATAATACATTGTCACCGGAATTATGAACACCTGCCAAATTCCAGCTCAATCGGATGTAGGCAAGTGGATTACAAATTTTGGACCGGAAAAAATGACAGAACCAATGACAAAATGACATACGAACGAAGCAAGTTAAATATAACCTGTGGTAGAAGTCCATTGTATCTCGAAGTGGACTGGTATTATTTTATGAAGTAGAAAAACTCGAAGTCGTCTCCACAATATAATATTAACAATCGATTAGTTAACAGATGGTGGAAGGTTAAAAACCATCGATTAGGTATACATGTTTCGAACCTCTATAGGTTCATCATCAGCGGAGAATGAAATTTCTACAATAAAGAAGAACAAAGCCTTTAAAGGGCTGTGTCCATTTAGTTAGGGGCTAAATACATTAGCCGATAAATTACCAAGGACGACTGAGGACCGAAAACAATGGTTAAAGATTAAAATTATTTTAAGTTCAGAGATCATAATTTAGACCAAATGAAAACTTGAGAATTCGCCTTTAAGGGCTGTGTCCCATTTTTAGATTTAGGGGGGCTAAATACATTAGCCGATGCAAATTACCAAGACGACATGAGGACCGTGAAAACAATGGTAGCAATGACACAACCACAGCTTTGATATTGATACTGATTTAGATATTTTACATGTTTGCCAAAAGGGTTTTTCACTTAATTTCCTTGAAACTTTTGAGATCAATGCTGTCATAAACAATCCGAGCGTCATTTCCTTAAATGAACAAGTACAATTTGATTGTCGAAATTTTTTTAATTCCCTTACAGTTCATTAGAACTTTTTCCTGCCTCGATCTCCGATAAACCGATTGTTCTATGTCATAGTAGATCTGTTCGTTTGGACAGGTGTTATTCCGGTTAGCTCTGTGGTGTGGTATTCCTTTCTTTATTACAGGTTACACTTCATGGTGTTCGTTGGAATAACTAGTCTGTCACATACGCACTGTTCTTTATTTTGATACATAATTGTTCTACTCTTAGATATATATATATTTTGCAAATATGGATAGGTGACATCTAAGCTCTTTGCATGGTATATTAATTGCTTTGGTTGGATTTACATCTAGTTAATCTTTGTTCCGTGCATGGAGTTCTCCTGTCGCCGCTCCATGGTTTGGTTTTGACAATTCAGTTTGCCAGATGGATGGCTCTTTGGGTGCTGTCAATCACCAGTCATTGCTACCATTGTTTTCACGGTCCTCATGTCGTCTTGGTATTTTGCATCGGCTAATGTATTTAGCCCCCCTAAATTTAAAAATGGACACAGCCCTTAAAGGCGAATTCTCAAGTTTTCATTTGGTCTAAATTATGATCTCTGGACTTAAAATAATTTTAATCTTTAACCTATAAAATAATTTTTTTTCATCTCCATGTAAGTAGCACTTATTGTATCACACTACCTATGGATTTAAGTCTTTGTTCTTCTTTTATTGTAGAAATTTTATTCTCCGCTGATGATGAACCTATAGAGGTTCGAAACATGTATACCTAATCGATGGTTTTCAACCTTCCACCATCTGTTAACTAATCGATTGTTAATATTACATTGTGGAGACGACATTGTTTTTCTACTTCATAAGTTAAATATAAGCTTGTTAAAAGTTATTGAGCTTGCACGCGCCTCTTGGTCGTCACCCTGTATAGATAATTAACTCATAGTTTCAAACTCCTTCAACACTATCTCGATATTCTCAGATAAAATTCTCACAAACATTCCCATGTTCCATGCTTTAAAAATTCCCACAATAACAACTCTATCGGTTCTAAACCTCTGTTCATAAAAAAGTATTACGATTTATAAGTGTCAAAATCCAAGATGCACATGGTTTCCAGACGCATATTTCCTTTTGTATACAGAGAAAGACCCTCAAGTGGCTCTCCCTCAAGCGGTGGTTGTTTCAGCGGGGGTGACTGGCCACGATATTATATTTGTGGGATGTGGCTAGAAGACCAACAAGACGGTCCTCGCTGTTGTAATATGCCGAAAATGTTATTCGTACCAATTCGAAATGAAAGGAATAATCATTGGACTAATTCGGGCGATATAAAAAAATAAAGAGTACAAGAATTATTGTTTGATATCAGATAACCAAATCATCAGATCAATAGAAAATTCAAGTCAATATGTTCGTTGACAGGATATGTTCATAAAATCAGATGTGGAATCATCTGCGACTGGAAGATAAACTTTAGTCACTATCTTCCATCGTTCAAGATAACCTCTTGTGGGAGAGTCATGTTGAAAAGAGAAACATTCTCAATTGAATATTGAAAAGAAATATTTTTCTGTGAATTGAAAAATACACGATAGCAATGAAGTTATCTTTCGTGAATGTCTAACAGAAAACAACTACTTTCCCGGTTAAAGCCACGCTGGACATTAATATTTATCGTGGTTTTTTCAATTCACAGAAAAATCTTTCGATTCAATATTCAATTGAGCATGTTTCTCTTTTCATTTTAGGGTTCATCTTGCACATTGTTTCTCCAGACGTAAATTAGTACTGCGGAAATAAATCAAGAGCACACTTGTATGGGGTAATTCTTGTCTTGCCAGGTTTTCAGAATACAGAAAAGAGCCGTTAGAATTATCGCTACTGTTGAAATTACTGTCAACCAATATTCAAAGATCTCTCCATTATGCCTGTTCCTTCCCTATTTATATATGCCGCAGTGTTGGAAATACACAAGAACAAACGATAATTTGCTGCAAATTCCAATTTTCATGAATACCAGCATTTTCGTCTCAGGCTGAACAAATCACTAACGAATACTACTTTTAATATTTTACTTTAAATTTTGAATATTTCTAAGAAAAGAAGAAGTTCTGAAAGAATTTGAATAGCATTTGAAAATTGTGGTAATGAATAATAATTGATGTAGTTTTTGAAAATGTATTTCTGGTGTATTAAATAATTGCCAAATATGTATATTTGAATATTTAGTATCTTATAAGTTCAAGTGACTTGTCAAAAATCGAAAGTGAAAAGTCATTGTTTTTAAAATCATAACATGGTTGCTAGGCAACACATTACGGTATCTAATACTTAATGGAGAAAAAAAGCTTAAAATGATGCATTATTTCGGAATCCTGGGGGATGACATGGATTTTTCTAAAACCTCCTGATATTATTCAGAAATGACCTGCAGACAAAAGTTATAAGCTTATATTTGTACGCTGATTATTTATTAATTGTTTAAACAATGAAAAAAAATTTTTTTAGGCAAATTTGAAATAATTTCACCCGAATTGATGCAATTGGTTTTTTGAGGTAGTTGAACAAGAATGTGATATTAAACAAACGATGGCGTGGCCAGTTGTAAATGTAGATTTCATCAATTATTATTTACAACAATTTTTTATTTATCTATACATCTCGGGTAAAAGTTGTGGAGCTAATGAAGCTATATCAAAGGACTCATAGTTTGCCGATTTTGGTATGGAAATGAAATATTGTTTTATTTTAATCTTTCAGCAGCCGCCATTTTGAAACTACTGGACCATTTTCGAAATTAGCCGATGCATTGATGGGAAGAATTTTTGTGCCAAATTTTGTTTCATTAGGTTTAAAAATGTGGCCTCCACTTAACTAGTTTCGTTATATTCTATATATATATATATATATATTGTTATGATAAGAAATAGTTGTTCAATGTAAAAAGAATAAAAAGTGATATAATGATACTTAAATCACATAAATACCTGCTATGTTTGTTTTGCAATTGTTCTGTACATGTTGCTTTTCTGAAACCTTGTACCATTTTCTAGTCGACGCAGATGTCTCAAGAGTTCAGCAGTGGAGCATTTCTATTGTCATAAGTATGTTGCCAACAATTCATTTAATTTGCCCAACCTATAAAAAATATAGAGATCAAAATTCACGAATAAAACTTTAGATCTCAAGTAGACGAAAATAATATTCAAGTTGGAACATCCTGTATGATAAAATCAAATCAGAAGGAAATATCTAAACATTTCAAAGGAGAATTATAAAATATGAAGTTTTGAGTACAGAAAATTGTCAGATATGAATTTTAACTAACTCTGTATATATTATGTAATGTAAGAAATCTAAATTGTATATAAAATCCATGCATAGTTTAGAATAAGGAAAAGTATCATAGAAAGAGAAAAAACAAAAAGTGATGGGTGCCAGGCGTTGATACTACAAAGAAAACCACTTACTTCCAGGACACACCAAATTCCTATACGAGACGCGGCAGACAACAAGGGGGTTCCAGCCACAGTGAAGCTGCAAACTCAAATAGACGAAAGAACACTTCGAGAGAGAGAAGTCTCAAGCTAAACCACAGGTATTTTTGAAAAATGAATCTAAACAAAGTGAACGTATTCGAGTCAGACACTTATTTGAGTTCATTTTATGTCACTTTTTTACTGTCTTTTTTTAACTGTATTCTTGTTTGCTTTCATAATTTAATATAACCCACAATTATTATATTTGAAAGTCACTTGATTGCACATGATCAAGGTATTTCACTTTTCACATTTCACTGTTTGATCAGAGTATTAGAGATAAGATAGATTTCGCAGGGTAGGTATATTTAAGCATTCGATTCAATAAAAGAATAACTATTTGACTATTTTCTGGATTCATTTATCTGTTGATCACATTACAACCAATATGTCCATAAAACTGTACATTGAACATGACTTCAAGCAGAGCAACTAGATGGCACCACTGAATCCTGCTTGAGAGGGAGTAATAACATGTTTCCATAGGCGTACCGACTGAGCTGGGATAGGTAAAAGAACACAGGTAAAAGAGTATTTGAAAAAAGTAAGCAACATAGCCGGATATTTTATTACTGTTATGATAGGTTATTCTTTTCAAAATTTTCAAATTAAAATGAATCAATTAATCAAACTGATCATACAGAGGGGAAATCTTTTATTATGATAACTGATTAATAAAAAAAAATAAAAAACACTAGCAATAATAATCATCATATTAATTGTCGCCAACATGGGCCAATAATAATAATAATATTAGTATCATCATAATAATATACATAGATATATATATATATATATATATATATATATATTTTGATAATTTTCTCTAACCATGTGAAATGTATTAATATAGGAGGTAGTTTCTTGGGAATTGGTTCTGTATAAAAATAAAAACCAGTATAGATTCTGTGTTTTTTCATAATGTGGTAAGACGACGTTTCTCCTGGATGCCTCCAGGCTTGTTTAAGTCTATAATAGATTAAAATGTATAAATAACATTAGAAAAGAATGGATATAAGTGGTGGGATTATGTTACCTTTATAACACAGATTCCAACAGGTAGAATAATGCGACCAGATAGGCCATAATGTTTAAATTTTTTCATCTTGCACATTTTCGTGTTTGTAGATGAGGATTCAAATGTGGTTTGGTTTCCTTGAATCCAAGCGGCGCATGGTCAATTTTCGAAAGTAAAACCAAACCCCATTTGAATCCTCATCTACAAACACAAAAATGTGCAAGATGAGAAAATCTAAACATTATGGCCTATCTGGTCGCATTATTATCTACCTGTTGGAATCTGTGTTATGAAGGTAACATGACACCACTTATATCCATTCTTTCTATGTTATTATACATTTTAATTATTATAGACTGAACAAGCCTGAGGCATCCAGGAAACTCGTCTTCACATATAAAACACAGAATCTATACTGGTGTTTATTTTTATACAGAACCAATTCCCAAGAAACTACCCCCTATATTGATATATATATATATATATATATATATATATATATATATATATATATATATATATATTGTTATGTTAGGAAGGACCAGTAATATATTCAAAAGATGAAAAAGAAATGAATTTTTGAAAAAAACATAAAAATAATAAATATTTAATAGTTAGTAGTTCAAGAGAAATTGTTTTAAATTTTTTTTTGAGATTCTATTTCCTTTATGAAGCCTCTTTATAATATTGATAAGTAAAAATATGCAAATACTATAATGCAATCATTTTCATACATTGTCAAAATGATTATAACCTATAATTGTTTAAAATACAACAAAAAAGTCTAGATTTACAAAATCATTCTGAATTGAATGTGATCAACAAAATTATAAGCTTGAAACATACAATATATGAAATTGTATCTAACTAAAAATAGCCAATGGGAGAATAAGAAACTTCTTGATGCCAATCAGGGAACAGAGATGGTGAGATAAAAGATTTGAAATTCTGGAAAAGTAAGAACTGAGAAATGTCAAAAATAATTAACATCAAATATTGTATTTGGTTTATAAGAAATGTAAAATAATTAGTTCATAAGTTTTCTCATATAACAAAGTGCGACAAGGAAGTGCTAGTTTGAAAATTCAAATAGAATGGAGAAAACAGAAATGGTATCCAGGGAATGAAAAAACAAACTGAGAGGAGATTAAATTTTTTTTTGAAGAAAAGCCAGGTACAAAATTTGAATGAAAGAAATTTAGAACTTTCATCAATGAGAAGATAGTTTCTCAACAATAAAAAACCAATACAACTTCTGAATAATCTCTACATAAAAAAAACAAGGATAAAAGAAGATTACCTTTTTTGTTATCCACATGAAACTTTTCCAAGCTGATTTCATTGATTTTGGAGGGTTCCTTTTGAAATGGTTAGTTCCTGAGAGGAGTGGATGAAATTGGAATTCAGATTATGCCAGGTATTGCATCAGCGACAGTTCCAGCTCCAGGTATAAACTTTTAGTGCACATCACAAACTGAATCACTTCACAAAATAACTCATATCTCTGAAGAACTCTATGATTTGGTATTGAACTATAAAAGAATTCTTCCAACTCTAAACAAAGAAGTCAGGTTATATTCACATATTCTTCACTGTTTTCCATTATTTTATGAAAATTTGTCAATTGATCATAGTTATAAGTTATCTTTCGCAGGCCAGATTAATATAGGTATTCCTGAATAAAGGAAATAATTGTTTTATGGTAATTTCTGGTTTATTTTCCACAATGATCTGCAACATCTTACTTATAAACACTGAACTAAAATAGTTCGAGTTGACTTCTAGACAGGCAGTGGCTCTATTGCCAGTACCGGCTCCTGAGGCGAAGGCGTACCAACTGAGATTAGTCGTGGTGAGAAAAGCAATAATAATTGGCAACAACGTGGCGAGAAAACAGTAACGTTAGGGCAATTATTATTTCATAACAATTAGCTATTATTATATCAAAAAATAACAATTGGCTTCCCATCTCGGAGCTGAATTGCCTACATAAGTATTAGAGGTATAAAAAGAAAAATCGAATTAAACGGTTTTCTTCACATAAAAGATTCAATATGAATTGAACCAGAAAATGGTAGATCTCAGGTGAAAAACAACTACTTTCCTGGCAAATACCACGCAGAACGTTGAATGATATTCACCTGAAAATCCATGCATACCTCCATATAAATGGACATTGAATGCAAATGTTTCTTTCTGATAAGCTCGATTATGTTTAATTTATGTCGTGTTCACCTAACAATCCGCATACCGGTTTCAGGCTTTTTTTTGGCCCTCATCAGTACGGAGTAGTATTTTATTAGAGGTATATCAAAATTGAAATAACAATATATTATACAGGGAAAAATATTTGTGGGGCAATAACAATAACGTGGAAAAAAAAATCAACAACAATTATTATTTTATAACAATATATATAATATATATATATATATATATATATATATAATATATAAACTTTCGAACTGATGGTATTTTTGGGTACCATGATCACAGGAGATATACCAAAATTTTTTGAAAGTCATGTTATGGTGACTTCCTCATAATGTAGTATTTCTATTGAAATCACCCTAAAAATGAAATTCGGAATTACCGACAATATCATGGCCTTTTAAAAAATAATATGCCAAAAATTAAATCCATCTCGTTTAATTTGAAAGAAATATGTAGTGATACATAGGGTATTGCGAAGGTGTCTGGAAATAAATGTACTGCATTAGCATAAAACTAATTTATTCAGTAGTGCTAAATCTTTGCATAAAAAATTATACTTTGGAATCGAAAAAACATTTTAGAATAACTCTAACTTGACTCTTCAAATAAAACTTGGCTGTTGAGGCAATCCATTCCGGAACAAGTGGAGCATGCTACGCTACACAATAAACCAGCTCCGTAATTTTCGAACTAAAATTTCAAGATTTTTTCAAATTGTATTTTTTCTTATGTGTCATTTCGTGAGTAATCTGTGAAAATTTCAGATGTTTATCATAAAAATAAAAAGAATGACAGATCCTTAATTGATTTTAGACAAAATTCCACGTTGATGTAATTTCATATAGTACTATTCGTAAAGACAAAATTCCACTTGATGTAATTTCATATACGTACTATTCGTAACATATTCCTTTGATACAATGTACAGTATATTAACAAACAAACAAAATATTTTACTGCATACTTTGTTTGATCAGATTAAATATATGTTGGTTATGAACTTATTTTTGATCAATTATCAAAGTTATAACAAATTTAGTGTAGAGTGCTCGTGGCTGCGTGCTCCTCCAGCGCTGCACTTCAGAGTCGTCACCTCACATTTTCGCATGTTAGCAACAAAAATCTGCGTAGAGCGTCAGGTGAGCACTAAACTTACCAATCAACTGTTCTCTCGTGTTCGATCTATCTCTAACATTCAAATATGGCATTTCCGATCCAATATAAAGTACATCATAAAATAAACTTATATTTCCATTTTGAAAAATAATTTTAAGCAAGAAATTTAAGCAGGAACTAATACATGAAAATGGATATTGCGCCAATTTACTATGAAAACGTAATATTTTCGTATTTGATACAATGTACAGTCTATTAACAAACAAACAAAATATTTTACACTGCGTATACTTTGTTTGAGGTCGTGATATAAATATATGTTGGTTATATGAACTTATTTTTTTTGCATAAACGTTATCAAAGGTTATTTAACAACAAATTTCATAGATTTTGTCAATTTTTTGTTTTATGCTGATATCTCATTATTAATA
Source organism: Gonioctena quinquepunctata (assembly GCA_018342105.1). NCBI lineage: Eukaryota > Metazoa > Arthropoda > Insecta > Coleoptera > Chrysomelidae > Gonioctena > Gonioctena quinquepunctata. The sequence continues at coordinate 111,382 of JAFIRS010002021.1, read as the reverse complement.
ATTTTTTTTAAATAAAACAAATCAGATCTTCTCAAAGTACATATTACAAGCTTCAGAAAGTGCCATTGAAAAATTTCAATATAACATTTTAAACCAAAGTTTTTGAAGCATGCCTAAAAATTATTCAATATTTTGACCACTGTATTTTTAAATTCAATTTTAAGTTTTTATTCAGTCCCTTCTCAAGTTTCATTTTGGGAATGAACTGTAGAAATTTCAGATGTTTATCTTACAAATTTGAAGAATGGCAAATCTTTAATTGATTTTATAGAAAATTCTACTTTGACGTAACTTCATATATGTACTATTCCAATTTTTTCACGTTTGAAAACATGACATCTTGCTAGCTATGCCTTTTATTTAAATTTTTGTTAGCTTTATTTGATCAATTAGATCAAAAGTTATAACAAATTAAGTGAAGCGCGCTGGTGGCTACTTGTTCCTCGAGCGAAGTACTACAGTGTCGCCGCCTCACATTTTCGAACGTTAGAAAAAAAAATCTGCAGCTTACAGTTTTCATTTCAAAGAAAAACTGTATATAACTTTATTATGCAAACTTTTCCATTCTTTCGAATGGCACTATCAGTTTTGATATATATATACATATATATATATATATATATATTATTCAATAAACAATGTAATTTTGCAACTGTTTGTTAAATAATTAATTATTCATACACCTAACGGTTGGTAACTTTCTATATGTTATTCCTAACATCATTAATAATGAACAGTAAAAAGTTACCGCCATCTCCTTACTTTCTGAAGCTAAAATCTAATATTATTGCACTAACTGTAATGTTCCAATTACCGGCAAATAAGTACAAGATAAGTGGATTTACTGGACAGGATGAAATACAAAATAATGTAATTCCTCAGCTTGATATGAGGATATAAAAATACGAAACTAAAAAACTCGTGTCGTCAAAACATTTGGTTCACAAAAAGTTATTTCCAAAATCCAGACAAGAACAAGAAATCCATGCCACAAACAACTCATTAGCATCAATAAATAATATCGTTGGGTACTTTAAACAATTAATGCACCAACTGAACGTTTTCAAAAATCTTTATATCAAATCTGCAAAAAAACCTAAGAACAGTCTTTTGTTAGTTTTCACGAATACATAATAACTCCTCGGGGTGGAAGAAAAATCTAATGTCATCTATAGTATAGCAATTTCAAAAAGCATATATAGGGCAGATATCAAGAAATCTAAACGCCAGAATGATTACGCATAATATTTTTTGTCATACAAAAATCATTCCATGGAAGCACACGATTGATTATGAAAATATCGTGCTCTTGGCAACTGTAATAAATTATGATAGAAGGATTTTCTAGAAATTATACATGTTAGTGGAGCAGCAAACAAATTTATATTCAAGGGAATGGAACCCTTTCGCCTACTTCACGATTGTATCATCCCATCGAAAAAGACTAGCTGATTATTTTTATCGACATAAAAAAAGGCTTCATTCACTAGAGGTCTAGAAGTCCGTACTTTTGGTCATTCAGTCACACCCGGAAAATAGGGATGCGCAGTTTATTGAAAGATAATGTTGCCAATATGTGGAGACGAAATCGAAGTTTTCCACTGATGTGTGGGAAATATTGAATTACTCAGTGGCGTTCGGACGTCTGGTTCATTTTATCTTCAATTAGATACTCCTACCAATCTGGCTTTTATTACATTTTCTCGGAAACGAAATAAAATGGTTCATGATATGATTATGTGTATAATTCTACAATGAATATATTATGAAGTTGTATTGAATAATACATTTTCCCCATGTATTTCTTAACGCCTGTGAGAACTTAAATATACATAATAGGTGATTCTGAATCTACATTCAACAAAATAGCAATAAAACTTATTTCTTCAATAGAAAAGTAGCAATCAGTTAGTAATCAAATATAATGGTAATGAAATCTTTGGTCAGTAGAATAGATATAGATGTTTGAGGAGTTTTGTGGGGATCATATCCATCGATCGAAATCGGCAACAGAAACAATATCACAAATATAAGTAAAGTTATTTACATTAATAACGTGTTGCTGGCCCAAAATATCATGACCTTGCATTTTATTGCTATCGTAGACATGCTTATAAAGTGTTATTTTCTATATTCAATTCGTGAGTGATTTTCCAAAAATATAAACCGATTTGAAAAATTCATATCTTAAAAACATTAAGGGATAGCGCTGGTTTGAATTGAAATAACTGGATCAGAATAGACTTATATACTTTCATCCATAAACAAACATAAACCCAAAAATCAACCATCTAATGATGTCTTGCAACCCAAGAAGATTTTTATTTATTTGATCGACATTCAAATTTTTCTTATAAATTCAGTATAAAATATATCAAATCTTACATTTTTGGGTAATTCGATGTTTTGAAATTTCCATGAAATATACTTTCAGTATAAATATAATAAAAATTATTATCATGTCTGTCAACATACATGATCAACCTTTGATTATTGTTGTTCTTTACATTCCTTCAAATAAAAATATATCAAACATTATACAATTTATTTATCAGCAATCAATCTACTTGACTATTAGTGCGGTCTCTTAATAACGATTACCATGAGTTAGTTACCTACGATTCAATGTTAATTATTTGTATAGAAGTACGTCAAACATGAATCGATTGTTTGAGCGCAAAATTGAATTCAACAATCCACTCCAATCAACAACGATATATGTGGTACAACAGTTGATGCAGTTTTCCCAAGAAATTTAGAAAATTTGCAGAGCAGAATTTATGTTTCTCGTTTAGGTCATTATAAACATTTAATTTTATTATTAAATTTCAATAATAATTGAATTAATTTATTTGTAATGCTCGATGTAGATTAGTGTATGACATTCTGTTGCTCATTATAAATTATATTATTAATATATACTATGAAATTCTGACATCGTTTTTTTAATCCTTTACCGCGCGTGAAGTTTACACGCCCTCATTGTTTATACTAAATAATAGTAATATCTGTTTAACAAACCATTATATAATATGGTAAAATATATAGGACCAATAACTTCAATTACCATAACAATTGAATAATTGATAATCAATCAATCGATCAATCGATCAATAGATCAATCGATCAATCAATCAATCGATCAATCGATCAATCGATAATCGATCAATCGATCAATCGATCAATCGATCAATCGATCAATCGATCAATCGATCAATCGATCAATCGATCAATCGATCAATCGATCAATCGATCAATCGATCAATCGATCAATCGATCAATCGATCAATCGATCAATCGATCAATCGATCAATCGATCAATCGATCAATCGATCAATCGATCAATCGATCAATCGATCAATCGATCAATCGATCAATCGATCAATCGATCAATCGATCAATCGATCAATCGATCAATCGATCAATCGATCAATCGATCAATCGATCAATCGATCAATCGATCAATCGATCAATCGAAATCAATCGATCAATCAACCAATCGATCAATCATTCAACCTCAATTATCAAGCCCAATCCTAATTTCAACCAGCAAAGGTCTTCAAAACCTAAATTTCAACAGATACAATGTGATAAAGTGGTAAAGTGGGAGACATTGCTTCAAACTTTGTGGGTGTAGAACCTGCAGATGAAGTCAAAATATGGGATAAGAAGAAGGAAGATTAGCGTCCATCAGTTATACGTTTCCAAAATCTTTCCAAGGAAGGAGTATACAAAAATGATTTTCTCATTGCACTCTATCGTATGATTATTCGATCTCGAAAACGGACGACTTTGCGAGACATTTTCCATTAGTTCAGCTTAGCGGTATGCAACACGTGTTTAGAATATCAGCGTGATATGACCCGCACCGTTCAGATTGTCGAATATATTTATTACAATTCAACATGGCAATCGCAGAAAGTTTAGCGTTCTCTGGGTTCGCTGTCAAAACCTGTCAAGACAATTCCTGCAAAACGTCAGAAGCCCCACGTAGTTCCTGTACATGATGTAAGATATGACGGGGAAATAGTTGTTTTCTGTTAGGTATTGAAAAAAATATCATCACTTTTATTCTAGATTTTTCAATTTTCAGAAACATCTTTCTATTCAATATCCAGTTGACAATGTTCCCCTATTCATTTTAACATGAATATCTTGAAGGAAGGAAGATAGTGACTGAAGTTTATCTCTCAGCGCAGATGATTCCACATCTGATTTTATAAACACCCTGTTTAGTTTCTTGAATAAATCAAGAACCGCTGTGTTCCACAAAGAATAAAATGTGTTTAAAAAAATTGCATATGCAATAAATGTTAGTTATATTATAAAATATGCCCTATAATTAAAGTGGGAACTCGTTACAAGAGAGTTCTTCTAATACCTGTAAACTATATTTTGTTGACTTTTTTGCATATTCAGTGCTGAAGGGATTGAAATTTGGTTATCCAAGACAAGGAACTGGTAAGGTATTCACCTTCAAGCTTCTGCATGTTGGACGAAACTGATTGAGAGGAACCTTTCCAAACGGTGAATGGGCATTATCGAGTACTATTTATGTGACGATTTGAAGTATGTTGAATAGATTTTTCCGAGCAAATCAAAGAAGAATCAGTTTCGTTGAAACACAATTGATCTCCTTTTTTCAGTGAATGAATCATCTGATTAAGAATGGATTCAACGAGATATGGCACACTATTGCTAGAAGAAAAAATTGCTGGAAATGCTAAAGACGCGACTACCCATTCCATCTGAGAGGGATTAGATATATTCTTTTGGGATTGTAACATTCTTTTAATCATTGAATAATTCGACCACACTGTTGATGGCTTTTGTTGTTGTGTCAGTTCCGAAAAATAAGCCAATAACACCGTCTCCGAGAAAAAACTGCATGTCTTTTTCATCTTCCATTCCATAAATCTTGAATACGCGGTTTCGTATATTTTCCGCGATATAGCTGGCAATAATTTTTGTAATGCTACTTTCGCTACATCTACTAACTCCGTTGGAGTCAGGAAACTCGGAATCAGACATTTTTTAACTTTATATTATTCAAAATAACTACTGAATGACCACTAAGTTCGCAATTTTTGAATCATATAATTGAATTGACAGATATTTGATTACTTTAAAGATTTCCTTAGCAACGCAGATCTAATTGTCGCTATAAGTACAACAGCCTACCAGTTTAAAAATTCAAATTTCACTTCGATAATTTTCTGTGTTTAATATATTATTATAATATATTTTTCCAATATTAAATCGTCGTTTTTCCCGCCACAGAAAAAAATTGTGTATCATACACGGGAAAAATATTAGATATTAGCACTCGGTTTTTTGACAACACAACCTCGAGCTAAAATCTAATACTTGTATGATAAACAACTATTAATATTCAATGACTATGCCAAAAAGCGTGGGGTGCTTTGTCGAAATCAATTAAAATAGTCCAAGATCCCAGAGCCGGCAAACCTACGTCATTTTAGCAAAACTGAAATTTTGAGTATGAGTAGTGAGATATGTAGTTAAGAACGTATTTATACTTGCTAGCTTGAAAGAGGGACCCTTTTACGGGTAGCAGGTATAAAAGTACATAAAAAACTTTTTCCACGGCTATAATACAAAACTGCATTTTTAATACTGTTTTTGATTAAACAATGAAGTACATTGTATGTTTTCAATTTCATTTCCTTATCTGATAACACAATGAAGTCATTGTGTTATTGTTGGTCATTAAATCACGTCTCCCATGGATAGCAAGGAGAACTTAAGACATCTGTTTATTCAGTTTCATCAAAACTTGTCAAAGTTTAAAGGTATGATGAGCAGTGAAATTGACGAACTACCTCCTCCAGACATAATTGCAGCCGCAAATTAGCCATGTATAAACTTGATTCCGGAAGTATCGAAAGAGAAATATGGAAAAGCCCACAAATCCTACACATATTGGCAAAAGGGAAAGGTCACCGCGTCAACTTCAGAAAATGTATTACTTGCATACTTTGATCAATTGAAGTTCAAGTTTCTGTTGTAAATTAATTTCGCTATTTTATGTTAAAGCCGTAGAAAAAGTATAGTGTATAACTCACACGGAATGTTCATTTCCCACTCGTATGATTTGCAGCACTCGCCTACGGCTCATGCTGCAAACATCATACTCGTGGGAAATTAGTATCATTCCGTGCTTGTTAAACAATATACTATTCTCACTTACGTTGAAGTATCGTAACGCGTTTGACAATTAATATCGTCCAGTTGGCCAAGTGGTCTAAGGCGCAAGATCTAAGCTCTGATATCAAAAACTTGCGAGGGTTCGATTTCAAGCTAGCAAGTACGCATACGATTTCAACTACAAGATACGTAACCAAAAAGCACCCTATGCTTTTCGGCATAGTCCTTGAATATTAAAATTGTTTTTAAATTTTTAGTACGTTAAAAGCGTGTTTTTCAGTTTTTCTAAATATATATTTTTTATATTTTTAACATATCAAAATTAGAAAAAATATTGTGTGAAACATGTTGGGAAACCTGTTTTTCGTAACTCGCTATCTTTTCGCTCATTACGGAAAATAGTGCTTTTCCCAACTGGTTGCACAAATAACTATTTGCGAGATGACATAAAAATAATTTCTCTTCCAAACAAGAAAAAGCGTTAATTATCAATGGTCCCAAAAATTCGAAACTGCGTTGTCCTTTACTCTTTTCGCACTTCAGTGATACAAAGTTTTCTACTTCTTTTATGATAAAAAATGGTGAAACTCCATTGACCTCTGCATAAATATGACCACACCGTATTCAATTCGCTGACACAGAAAGCATTGCGAAGCGTTACGACCTACTTGAAATTTGCGACAATTTGTCCGAATCTCATTAGGTATTCACTTATTAAAATCATTGTTTCTAGAAAGTCGAAAGCAACGAGTTACAAGAGAGGTGATGTCCCAATTTGACCCGGTGACAGGCCACGGTCACTGACGGTCATTGTTTCCAGTATTTTGCTTGCAAATGCAGGAGATAAAGATCTTTTCTTCGAATTATTACCACTGCTCTGAAAATTTTGCAAGTGCATAAGCGCTGTAGGCGGGGAACAAACCGCAGTAAAGTTGACGTGCTTGAAAAAAAACTACACGGAGTCTGCTTGAAGGAAATTGAGAGAAAATGTTCGTAAATGATGTGAAGAAAAATTTATAATAATAATAGTGGTAAACATGATGAAATATGGTAGAATATATGAAAACCCCACAGAAGGACAAGCGTTAAAAGTGGTGACTGTAGTTAATTATACAGGGTGTTATGTAATGAGTGTCCGATATTTTATAGGGCGATTCCTCAGTTATTTATGAGGTGAAAAGTTCATATAAGCATGGAACCGCAAGGCCTTTATTTTTGATATACAAGGTGTTAAAAATTTATTTTCACTTTGGTTTTTCGTAAATAATTTTCAAAATAATGTCGATACTTGGACGAAAATTGATATTTGGGGATTTTTTGATATGAGAAATTCAAATTTGATCTTAGTTTGGCCCTTAATTGTAGGGGGCGCCGCCTACAGGTCTTTGTCTCTTTTGGGAAGTCACAACTTTGTCATGCATGTATGTATCACATTTTCTAGATGTAAAATCGATTCCTCTATAATTTTTACGTGAAAATGGTATGTTTTTCAAAAGTCACTACAAGCAGCCGTTTTCGAGATATTTTGATTTGAATTAATCGATGCATCCAATCTTCTTCTCATTGATTCGCGAACTCTTTGAAAATAAAAGTATCAAGTAGGCTAGTAAGTTTATTCCGAAGTTTTTTTTTGCTGTCATGTCAAAAATAATATCTTGACGCATCGTTAAATAGTTTTATTTATTATTATTGTGATTATTTGTTAAAAAATGGTAAACTTTACCAATGCAGAGTATGCTGACATACATTTTACATACGGACTTGCTAACGGAAATGCATAGGAGGCTAGACGTTTGTATCAGGAGCGTTATCCGAACCGCACAACTCCTACTTCAAAAACGTTTTCAAGAATTCACGCTCGGTTAAGAGAAACAGGAAGTTTTGAGAAAGCTAGTCATCTGTCGGGTGCACATCGGATGGTAAGAACCCCAGAAATCGAGGAAGCAGTTCTTAATCTGGTAGGAGAACACCCAAAAACAAGCTCCAGAAAAATAGCACTGACGTTAAATATTTCAATTGATGATTTCTTATATCCCTACCTTATTCAATGAGTTCAGGTGACTTTCCGTCACGTATCAACTTCTGTCGTTGGTTTCTCCAACGCCTTATTCAAAATCTTCTATTTGAAAATCAAAACCTGTTTACCGACGAAGCAAATTTCTCACGCAACGCTATACGCAATTATCGCAACAATCATTTGTGGTCAAAGAAAAACCCCCATGCGATACAGGAATCATTTCCAAGAATAGTTCTCTCTTGACGTGTGGGCAGGATTCCTTGGAGATTATTTTATAGATCCATTCTTTATTCCAGGAAGATTAAACGGAGAGAGTTATCGTCATTTTCTTGAAGAAGATATGTCTATTTTACTGGAAGATGTGCCCCTATAGACTACGAAATGAAATGTGGTTTATGCAAGACGGTGCCCGGCACATTCTAGGATCCAAGCGCGAGAATTTTCAGATCAAACTTTCGGAGAGGGCTCCAACCATGGCCCCTAGAGGTCACCAGACCTTAACAGTTTGTTTATTTATTTAGCATTGCTAATACAATATCGTTTTATCACAAAGATACAGAGATGAGGTAGGTTAGTATAGGTAAAATACAATAGAAGAGACATCAATAAATAAACATTAGTAGAAACGTAAAACACTAATTGTTAATTAATTAAAATATAGCTCTATTAGCATCAGAGCATAATATAACATAGTTTTAAAAAGTACAGAGAAATCCTTATACCTAAACAGAACAAGAATAGCCTAGATCGCACCATAGAATGCGACGTTTAATTACTGAAATTGATCGTTTAATATATATTGACGGATAATACTTTTAAAAATATTTATATTACGAGACAGTTTAATAAAATTGGGTAGGTTATTATAGATTACGATTCCAGCATCAAAGATACTTTTTTTCGTGCACATCAGATTGGTTTGAGGAACGTTTATGTGTTTTTTTTTGGCGTGTATTATATGAGTGTATTTCATTGCGGAACTGTCGATTTGTAGACAAATATTCTGGTAACATATTGTTATTTGGATTTTTTCTTGTGGGGACATCTAAAATCCTTAATTTACCAGACACCTATCCAAAATGAAGAAGAATTAAGAATTCGAATAATTAACTGTTGTGGAACGATTCAAAATACTCCTGGAATTTTCCAAAGAGTGCGCGAATCAATGACATATCGAACATTTATTGTGATTTAGATTTATGTCTAGTGTTCCAGTGTTTATTGTTCTTTGAAAGTTAGCATGTGAAATGTTTCTATGTTGAATAAAAAAAAAGTTTTCGAAATTGTTTCACTTTTTGAATTTGAATTATATTAATTCAAATCAAAATATTTCGAAAAGGGCTGCTTGTAGCGACTTTTGAAAGGCATACCTTTTTCACGTAAAAATGATAGAGCAACCGATTTTTCTTCGAAAAAATGTGATACATACATGCACGACAAAGTTGTGACTCCCCAAAAGAGACAAAGACCTTTAGGCGGCGCCCCCTACAATTAAGAGCCATACTAAGATCAAATTTGAATTTCTCATATTAAAAAATCCCCAAATACCAATTTTTGTCCAAATATCGACATTATTTTTAAAATTATTTACGATAAACTGAAAAAAAATAAGATTTTAACACCCTGTATATCAAAAACGAAGGCCTTGCGGACCCATGCTTATATGAACTTTCCACCTCATAAATAACTGAGGAATCGTCCTGCAAAATATCGGACACTTATTACGTAACACCCTGTATAGTGTGCATTTCGATGAGTTAAGGTGATTTGTTTAGGGAAAACTAGAAGTGGTAAACTTATGAAAATGTATAGAGGGGCATTCGATCTAGCGGAAGAGTATTCACCTACAACTTGAAGATAAACTCAAGCCACTACCTTCTATCTATAAATGGAATAATTTTAAAATGGGAAAAATATTTTTCGGAAAATAGAAAAATCGACGGAAAATACTGAAGCCATTTTGTTATATCTAACAGAATACAACTAGTTTACCGGCAGTACGCCAGCGCCAGCTATTGCACTGTATCTGATATATATTTTAAAAGAACCTTGCTTGAAAGGAAAATGGATTTTCATTAGGATTTTTTTGCCCAGTCTAAATTGATTACTCAGATAGATATATGGCAGCTATCTATTGAAAAGTATGGAGAAACTTTAGCTGTGGCATTAGATATCTCCAAGGCGTTCGATCGAGTTTGGCACCAGGGACTCCTCGCCAAGCTTCCATCTTATGGCTTGCCCCCTCAGCTGTGTTCTCTGCTTGCTAGTTTTCTCTCAAACAGGTCTCTCCATGTAGTGGTCGATGGAGTTTCATCTGACACTCTACTCATAAATGCTGGTGTTCCGCAAGGATCCATTCTAGCACCAACACTATTTTTACTTCACATCAACGACCTGTTGAAAGCAACTTCATGTCCTGTACACAGCTTTGCCGATGATAGTACCCTCCATACCGCTTTCTCTTCCAGGGCCCCTATATCAGCCCGTGAAACCAGAAATGAACGAGGAAGAAATGTTAACAATATAAATATGGACTTAGCAACAATTCTCGAATGGGGATCCAATAACTTGGTAGAATTCAATGCAAACAAAACACAAGCATGTCTTTTCTCTAGAAAAGCCGATCTCACTGTGCCTAACATAACTTTGTCAGGAGTAACCATACCACTGAAGTCATCCATATCGATGCTTGGTATTACTATCAGCAATAACCTTTCCTGGGAAAATCACGTGAGGTCCATTGCCAAAAGTGCATCCCAAAAACTTGGTTTTTTGTTTCGTGCCAAGAGCTATTTCACCTCCAGTCAGCTGCTTATGTTCTATAAGGCACAGATCCGACCTGTCCTGGAATACTGTTCCCATATTTGGAGTGCGGCACCTAAACATATCCTGAAGCTATTGGATTCTGTCCAAAAAAGGGCAATTCGTCTCGTCGGTGATGCCTCGCTTACAAACTCGCTCACTTGTCTGGAACACCGTAGAAAAGTTGGCGATTTGTCTCTATTTTATAGATATTTTCATGGGCGATGCTCTTCTGAAATATCAACAATCGTTCCTCCTTTGGCAGTCTCTTCGAGATTAACCCGTCAAGTTCAGTCTTCACACCCATTCGTGGTCACTTTGGAGACCTGCAGAACATCACTTTCCAAAGACTCATTCATCCAACGAACTGCGAGGCTTTGGAACTCATTGCCTAGGGAGGTGTTCCCCGAGGCATACAACCTCCAGAAATTTAAAAAGAACACCAACTCCTACCTTCTTTCCCTTGGTTCCCACGATGTTCTCTGAACATTACAGGATATCCCTTTTCGTGGGAACCAGAACATATAAAAAAAAAAAAAAAAAAGATGTTTGAGGCAACAAGACATGTTTTCAATCAATCAGTAGAAATCACTTGTAATACTGAGGTAAGAGTCACAAGCCTCCAATATTTTTTCAAGCAATTCTATTTTACATTTTACCAATTTTTAGTTATGAATGTTTTTGGTACGATAAATATACTTTCCAATAGAATCGATGGTAAGTAAGAAATTAAAAGAGTTCCTGCATTATGATATATTCAATTGCAATTCATACGGTAGTGCATTTATAAATATTCTTACAAGCTTATGTAGTTGTTTCTGAATGATATAGGGGATCTTTTTCTAATATTATCAGTGATTATAATGATATAATAATATCCAAGCATTCAACTCAATTCATGTCGATTTCAGATACTTTCGACTTATTACACAGTTATTCAAGAGCCCACCTGTATGACCTTTAACAGCATCTCTTTGATTGGACTGATTACCACTTTTCAGTCTATTGCTATTTTAAAATTTATTCTGAGGATAACAGTTAACGAAAATCCACTCTTTAGCTCCCTCAGCAATTGAAAAATGTTAATCGAATAAGTCATCACTTCAACTCCATCACCAAAATAAAACTGAACTACACATATCTTTGCTAGATAAATATTAAAATCAATAAAATACCACTAATTCCTACTTCACTTATATTTCTCCTGGAATTGTTGGAAAAAATCTGAACAAAATAAAAAGCAATGCAATTGGAACAGACGGGATCTCTATACGGATGATTCAATTGGTACTATCCGATTTAATTATTCACTTCACTTTCATCTTCAACACTGCAATGAACTTGGGTACTTTTCCCACGGAATGGAAACATGCATTGATTATTCCTTTGGCTAAATGTAATCCTTCCATCGAGTTGTCCAATTTGTGCCTATTAGTATCTTGCCCACTCTTTCCAAAGCACTTGAAATGATCATGAAAGATCAAATGGCGGATTACATATACAAGGTAATCACTACTGTACAGTCTGGTTTTCGGACAGAGCATAGCACTACTACTGCTCTTAAAACAATCACAGATGATCTTTTCAGCGCTGCCGGTAAATGTGAAGTTACCTGTTTGGTCTTGTTGGACTTATTGGACTATTGCCTTGCATTTGATACCCTGGATCACGTAATACTATGTCTGAAACTATGTCTCGCTACTTTGGTTTCTCAAATGGCGCTGTGAATTTCCTGAGCAATTATCTATCCAAGTTGTCTTACTGCGATGTCATTTATAGCCCTGCATGCTCTCCTGAGGATTCGACTTCAGAGAATACAAAACTCTTGCATTCGCTTTTCTTTCGGCATCCAAAATTTGATCACTTGAGTGGGGAATTTGGAGACTCTGGTTGGCTGAGGTTGAGCGATCTTCTGAATCTTCATGTACTATCTTTGACTGATAAAGTTCTGAAAACAAATATACCGAAATATCTCTTTAAAAAATTGAAGATTTTTCCCACACGCAACAGACCCGTTCTTGTTATTCGTCCTCATTCTACCGAAATTTTCACAAAAACCTTTTCATACAATGCCACCAAATTCTATAACCAATTACCCTGTGAATTCAGGTTGTATACATTAAGTAATTTCAAAAAAAGGCTGAAACGGTTAATAAAAGATACCCCATGTTTTTTCAAACGTTGACGACATAGCCAAGTATGGCATGATAATAAAAATGATAATGTTTGAAAGTTTCCATATGAAATCAATATTTAAAAAAAATGTATAAATATATTTTCCAATTCTGTTATATAAAACTTCTTTTCTCTTTGGTGTATGTAATTAATGACAATCTCTATATTCAGTTTTTTTATGGTCAAGTAGAAAAACAGCTATAGCTGACACTTCGCCCTTTCATAATTTTCTCTTTCGTATTTATGGTACTTTTTTTCTCTATGTGAAGATTTTGAAATGATGAATAAAGCCGTTTTATTATTATTATTTTAAGTCTCTTGATAGAGATATTTCGGATCAGTTCAGGAATGATATTGAAATCATGCCTTGGCATTTTATCTTTGAAATGACAGTATCGATAATAAAGTGGAGCTGCTCAATGAATTAATTAAAATTCCCAAAAATGAGCAAAAAATGAAAAAAAAAATTGTTGTGAAAGGAAAACTATTTGTTAGAGTTTGAATATTTCGCTGATTTTTTCACAAATGTATATTAGTACTTCTATCCGCGCTCCTAAGAGATAAAAAATTAATTTTCTGACGAAAATATGAAAACACTGATAATGATCCTTCTTGCCAATTAACTTGAATAAAAGGCAGATTATGAATTGATGCAAATAGATATTGAAATGAACAAAAACCATACATCATATGATTTTCAGTAAATTAGGTTAACAAAATACATCCAAAGCAAACAAACAAGCAAATAAATTAGGTATGGCGTAAAATGATGGCATCGAGTTGCACGGTGACATTCTGATAATTTTTTTGAAGTAATTTAATGATCTTCGTTTATTGTTCGTTTGGCGCCGACTCAAAATTAGTTACTTACATTAGTTTAGGAGCTTAGTTACTGAGACTAAGAATGTTTATTTTATTTTTTACTTTTCAGTTCCGTATTTCGTCGCTGTAATTTTTTGTTAAAAAGTTTTTATTTTTAAATTTTTTGTGGCTAAAATCTACTAATTACTACCAACTTGTTTTTTGATTAATTCCAAAATACTTACCCACCTTACTTCAACTATTAGCAGTTGAATAATATGATTATCTACTTTAATTATTTGTTGTAATATAAATTATTTTTGTTGTTCTGGTTAGTTTATTTCATTACTTTGTATATCATTCCATCCTCTCATAGAATATAATGATTTTGACGGATGTAGAACAAAAATAATGTCAGTAGCGATCTGTCATTGTCAACTACGTATGTGTGTGCCAATGTTCACAAGTGAAAAATCAATTATTCCCTATTTTTCTACCCGTAAGGGTGGATCCAAATTTAAGGCATACCCTATCTATTAAAAAAAGAATCATCCAAATCGAAGAACCCAGTACAAAGTTATGCCGGATAGAATCGGTTAACGGACCAGAATTCAGAGGGTGAGTGATCAATATCCTTCATTTTTCTTCCCTCAGGGCTGGATTTCATCTTTTAAATTCAAATGGGACCACCTTCGAAGTACACCCTATCTACTGTAATTATCGGAATCGGACGTCTCAGTAAAAAGTTATGCGTGATTAAAAATGAAAAAAAAAAAAATAATATACGCGCGACTAGAGAACCTCCTCCTTTTTGATTTCTCGGTTAATAACACATGTCAAATATCTAACAAATATAAAGTAGTGATTAAAATGACACGTCTTTCGAGTTTTCCTTTATGGTTTCTCTTGCTCCGTTCCCATTGTGAAAAAAGGCAGTGAAATACTCTGAACAACCGATTAACCCGTTCTTTTAGCATATACAGATAAATCTTCGCCAACAAATGAAAGCACTTCACTACCTATAATCGCTGAATACCACAATTATACACGTGTAAACAACTGAACAAAAACAGGAGATATAAGATGGAGATGGCAGTATTCAAAAGCAGTCGCATCACTTTGCTCTGTACGATATTCGTCTGTCAAGGCATGGCCTGCTGCATTCCTCGGTTTTTGGGATCATGGTCGCTTAGTCTGCATTCAGTTTCTCCACTGCTCGATGATGCTAGTTTCAAACGAAAATCACTGATCAAAGTTGGGTAAATGAAATTTTACATGACAACCAATGAGGTAATTTGAGAATAAAGACAACAATCAGGTATTTTGATTAACAATCTACTTGTGTAAATTATATTTCGTATTCTTATTTTAGTTACCTATTTTTTATAATAATACAATATATTTGATCGATGACATTTTTTTATTATTGATACAAAGCTATTTAATATCTCTAACGTAGAAAATTATTTGATTGAAATATTTATTTAGTTTTACCAAAGTAATTACACTATTCTGGAAAAAACTACGATTATTGAAAGATATAGGTAACTCAATATTTTTTGTTCCAACATAATATGTAGAGTATTTCTCTGTTGAAGAAATGTGCCATATATGTGTATCAGGAGAAGTAAATTTCTAATTCAATTTTCTTGGATCAACAATTATACATTCTTGAATATCATTCCCAAGTAGCACAGAGTCATAAAATTAACATAATGACTTCTTATACCGTCTTAAAAACCACGTATTTGTATGTTTTAAAACCAAAAAGTTAATGAGCGTTTTATAACCTTCAAGCGTTGCTATGACGTCGTGTAGTAGATATAACGAGAGTACAATGAAGAATTCTCGAGATGAAGTTGTACTGTGGTTTGTATGTAAATAAATTGTATGTGTCGTTAAGTAGAACTTAAGAGCAGTTGCTGTGAGATTATTATGACAATGAACATATGTGGTTCTAATGAATAGATTTTTGAAACGTTTCTACGACTAAATATTGTACTCATGTAATGTAGTTTTATCAACTGATGAACTTTGGTCGTAATGATTACATTACGTATCTAGGTTAGATTATTTTTGTTGGTTATGTTATTTTTGTTGGATAGGTATATTGTGTTATGTATGTAGAATATTCAGTTCCGTATGAATGATTAGAATACCAAAACAAAAATCCAATCTGCCTTACAAGAGAACCGGAGCGTATAGAAAAATATAAAGAGGAAGGATGAGTGCCTACCCCAAAATTAACATCTGAAATAATTAATCAGTCTATCGAGACACTGCAAAAAAATGAAGTTCATCTAGTTCCTTCAATTGTTTTCACAACAAGGAAAGACATAAATATATGTATGTGCACTTCGAGTGATAAATAAAAAATATTTAAAATTTAACTGTTCAACATCAACATATCCTCTATTGTAAATGTAGTTATTTTTAGCGTTTTCCATTAGGCGGAACTAGCGGAATGCTTATGCACTCAGTGTATATCTTTTTCAGTTTTGATAGCGGTACGATGTTAGTACAACAAAACTTGCTACTTGTGGTCACAGCGACTACATTACAACTTTTTTATGTAAGATAGTGCGATGTCTTTGAGACACTCGTATGATAGTAAATACCGGAGTAATTACAACTTTTCGACACTAGAAGGACGGCATCCATGTTTTTCGATTGATTGATAACATCATTCTGGTAGCCATAGTGGAACAAAAATATTTAAAATAAAAAATATGGGACCCTGGGTGTTATATCAATTTAAAAATCATTGGAGATGTGCTTATCAAGTATCTTTCGTAATATGGTCTACATATTTCAAAGATTAATGAGAAAAATTGATGAAATATATTTTTTCTGAAATGAAAATACATATTTATCTCTCTTCATTTTCGAGGCGCATGAATTTTAAGTTAGTAGAATTGGATTTTATCGTAAAAATTGATTTGCTGGTCACTAGAGTTTCAGAACAATTCATAAAGACACATAAATGAAAATCATTTTTACTCGATAACTATCACGGTCACAGAGTATCATGAACACGTGAAGGAAGGCTGACTTATATATTATATTGATATTATATGAAATCTGTTGATATGGTATACATATTGTAATACTATATTAGAAAGATTATGACCTTCATGCATAATGATATAATGACTACACTAAGACCACAGAACGACCCTTTTGCGACTGGTTTATATAAGTCTATATTGGCAAGTCATTACCACTACTTCATAACGTCGATGTGACGTCGCAAGAGTGTGCCTTTTTGTCGTATTGGCATACATAGCGACGTCTTAGCATATTACAAGACATAAGTCATGGACTTTTGCGAAAGGTCTAGTAGACGTCTGCCAACCGAATAATGACCTCTGTGTGCTACTTAGGTTGCTTTTGCCTCTTAAAGGTATTGTTGCCAAACGTACGATTACGTACCTATTTAGGATTATTTAGCATAGGTAGGTAACTATCGCCTCAACCAAATTTGTTATTCTCGATCCTTTATACCTAGTTACCAACACCTACCATCTACAATAACACTCATTATAAATTCAAGATTATGAAAGATTCAGCTTAGCTTATTTCCACAGGAATCAAGTGCCTATTAGCCATAATCATAGCAACCAAGACAATTTATAATATGAATTTTTACTATATTCTCACGTTTAGTGCTGAAAAAATGAGTGCAAAAGAGACATTATTGAATGGTTCAATACATTATTAATACATAATTATGATACTATTTCAAATTCATGATATAAAGCATAAGATCTTTTTGAACGAAATGCAATTTCAACTGCGGAAGTCGCACACGCATTTTTGCATGTTGGACGTTGCACCTGTTGATCAGATCACACTTCCGAGTGTTAACAGTTATTAGTAAATACATAGTTCAGTTCAGGCAAACGGTTCAAAGTATTATTGGTACGTATTGATGATATGGAAGAAAAACTCGGGGGATGGGGAATCTCTGAACATATTATCAATAATTTCAAAGTGTGTAAGTGTAAGTGTAGGACATAATATCAAGATAAGGTTATTTCTATAACAGAATTTCATAATCGATTATTCCTTTTCGGAACTGTAGACATTGTAAAATGGCCAGGAATTGGCATAGGGTTAGGATACGAACATTTGAACATAATGAACGTGGAAAACCTATTTTAATGTTATGAAGAGTTTCTACAACCAACAAGTCTTGTCATAATTCTGTTCCGAGCGTTTCATTCATGTTTCAGCCTCAGTTCATGACGATTGCGGAGTTGTCATACTGCTAATAAACAACTAGGTATGCACGACAAGCCTGAACGGAAAATTATTAAGTAAACGTAAAAACAACACATACGAAATGAGTCAACCTGATATTAAAAAAGATTTGAGAATTGATTCAATTTTTTTTTCATTCAATAAATATTTTTTTATGAAATGGATTTTATTCTCCTTTATACAGGTCTATCACTGAATTCAATAAAGTATTTTATACAAGTATTCTATCTAAATCGCAAATACTTCTTATCAATGTGGTAGTTTCAATTGAAATAAATATTTTCTTATCTCATCACAGTGGGGTTTTCAAATGAAGAGCAACTTTTTTATGCAAGTAATATTGATATCTCAAATCAAGCAAATAGTCTTCTTATTCAGCAATATGGTTGGTTGGTTGGTTGGTTGTAGTAGTTTGCGTCAACACATGTTCACCTCCTACGAGAGATGAAGATGGGTTGCGGAAACTTAGGTGGCTACCTCCAAGTGGTATCGCTGGATAACGGGGTTGACAAGGAAAATCCAGTGGGAATGACCAGAAATGGTCAAAACCTGCGGATCTCTAAGTCAATCTCAAACCAAATGCCACCACAACATGGCTTAATCCAAGGCGTCAAGCGACCCGTGCCGAGGGATGGATGATACCTGAGCCAGTCAGGTATAAAAACGGAGCCTCTGGGATACATGGCGACCTCCCAGAGTAATCTGCCTTACACCTGCGCAGGGGCACCGCAGGTGTGGACGACCCTTCCCTACACAAACAACCCTGGGAACTTCCAGTTGAAGAAGACCCAACACCGATAGCGGTATGGAAGTCGAGGAGATTCCAGTTGAATCACACTCGGCACCAGAAACCGTAAACCCAACCGAGGAGGATCAGCAGATGGTCGAACACCTACTGAGAAACTCCGAAACAGAGTGGATTCAAGCCATTTGGTAAAATGGAAACAAAAGATTCTTCAGCTCATCAAAACCAGGACATGGGGATAGATACTGAAGAATGGCTTGTCATCAAGAGACAAGAGGAGGCCTCGGGTCTAACTCTTGTCTTTCATTCGACTGTGACGCCCTAAGTGGTGGGCGACACAGAATTTTTGGAGATCGGCCCGGAAACGGGCATGAGTCCGAAGAACCTTATCAACGGGCTTCTAGACCTAGTTAGGGGCACAAACCTGTTTGAATGAGGAACCACTGACGACAGAGTGATACAATAGACCCCAGCTGGTCGCAGTGTCAAGGGAAGCTAAGTGCCAACCCTGTCTCTGGCTCGTCAGCCTTAAACCAACCAACCAAGCAATATGGTAGTTTCAATTGAAACAAATATTTCATTAGCCCATCAAGGTGAGGTTCTCATATGAAGCGGGCTGTATCTCAATTCAATAATGTTTTTATTCGTCCAATTTTACCAATCTTTTGGTATGAAATGAGCTATAGCTAATAGTAAGAATTTGTGAAATTTGATTCAAGAGAAGTACTTTCTAATTGAAGATTATGATTGTCTTGATTTCCTAAGTAACAAATTTTCTTATTTGGAGTAAAGATGGTTTACTCATACAAATAATATATACAGTGCATTCCATTTAAAACGAGCCACCATGTATAACTTTTGGTACAATGATTTTCAGGAGAAATAAAAAAACACGTCAACAATAGTATACAGGGGGACACATTTTGACATATTCACATTTGATGTTACTTCCACTATCGCACCCCCAGAGCATGTCACCATTTTTTTAAAATGGATCACCCTATATTGTTTCTCATTATCAGATGCTCCATGATGAGCAGATTTCAACAAAGTATAAAACATATGGTCTGACGCATATGGTTCGGGAGCTACAAATCATTTGGTTGAAAACGAGCCACCCTGAATAACTTTTGAAACAATGATTTGCAGTAAAAATAAAAAAACAGGTCAACAATTTATACAGGAGGCCACATTTTGAAATATTCTAGAGACAAATGAAGCAATAAATCAGAAAAAGAGATTTTTTATTAAATTTTGACATGACAATGAGAAGAAAAAAATTCTATAGTAAATGTTCAAAAATATGTTCACCAACTTCCATGCAATGGTACAAACGAGCTTCCATTGCCGCCCTCACATGGTTGAGAATCTCGGGAGTAATTGATCTGCAATGCCTAATGATATTCTCTCTCAAATCTTCTAATGTTGTTGATTCTATCTCATACACTTTAGACTTCAAATGTCCCCATAGAAAGAAATCTACAGGAGTGAGATCCGGAGACTTTGGTGGCCATTCTGTAGGACCTTCTGCCAATCCAGCGACCAGGAAAATGATCATCCAAAAATTTTCGCACTGGAGCTGCATAATGAGGAGGTGCACCATCCTGCTGAAAAACTATTTCTTGTTCGAATAAATTCATATCCTCCTCAATTGCCCTATTGATGCACGGTATTATTCGATTCTCCAACATATCCAAATATTTCTCAACAGTCAAATTACCGTCGATAAAAAAAGGTCCAATGATGTGGTCACCTAAAACTCCTGCCCAAACATTCAGTTTTTGAGGTCGTTGGGTATGAACTTGACGGTATAAATGAGGATTCGTATCACTCCAATATCGACAATTTTGCCGATTCACCTCTCCATTCAAACTAAACTTACTTTCATCCGAAAAACAAATTTTATTCAAGAAATTCTGATGCAAGTTGATCCGTTCATGAGACTTTCACAAAACTCGATACGTCTATCGAAATCATCTTCCTTCAATTCATGAACTAGTCGAATCTTATATGGATGAAATTTGTACTTATGAAGGATCCTGAAAACATTTGTAAGACTGATTCCTGATTCTCGAGATAACTTAGTAAGAGATTGCGTATTTTCCATTAGTCCAACGTGCCCTAAAACTGCAATAGAAATAGCTTCATCGTTGACAACTCCTGAACGGTTATGTTTTTTATTGCTAACAGATCCAGTTTCCATACATTTATTCAATAATTCCGAAACGTATTTGTGTTGTACATTTCTTCCTGGATGATTATCATTGAACATACGGGCAGCAGCTCTAGCATTATTTCCATTCTGGTAGTACAAACTCACTATTTCAATCCGTTCTCGAAGCGTATAAACCATTGCTTCTCAAGAATTCACAAAAACAGAAACACCAATTGTAACTTCACCTGGTAGGTAATCGTTATTGTAGAATGAGACAAATACAAAATGAAGAGAATATCGAATCAAACTTTACTAGGCAAAATAAGACTTTTTTGAAGTATACTTCAAAAAAACACCTATGAAACCTAGGAACAGATTGTACAAGTTCATTCAGGGTGGCTCGTTTTCAACTCAAATAATTTGTAGCTCCCGAACCATATGCGTCAGACCATAATTTTATACTTTGTTGAAATCTGCTCATCATGGAGCATCTGATAATGATAAACAATATAGGGTGATCCATTTAAAAAAAATCGTGACATGCTCGGGGGGTGCGATAGTGGAAGTAACATGAAATGTGAATATGTCAAAATGTGTCCCCCTGTATACTATTGTTGACGTGTTTTTTTATTTTTCCGAGTGGCTCGTTTCAAACGGAATGCACTGTATTTTTTATAATTCAACCAATTTATACGCTTGATGAGAGAGTACTGAATTGGAAATTAAAAATTCTTAGATCGAGCAATTGTTTATTCCAGTATATATAAACAAGCCATACTCTTGATTAAAAGCATATTCCATTGGAGGAAGAAACCATTTTTATGTGTGCACATAGTTTTAGTATATGTTTTTCGATAAAACTCAGAGTTTTGTGGTGTTTTTTTGTTGCGTAAAATACAATAATTTTAATTTCTGTTGTTATTTAATCAATAAAACTGTTCGAGTAGAACTGTTCGTTTATGTATTAATACGATCACTATAGAAGTAATTGAAAATAAAAAATGGAAAAAAAACAAAAACACTAAAATAAAATAAAAATCGAAAATGGGGTACGGGGTATGTGTTGGTTACCATTTTTCAGGTGAGTGACGCAGGGTTAAAAGACAATTCACCTGATACACACCAAAAGAATGAGAAGAAAATATAAAAAAATATTACAAATAATTTCATTGAAAATGAAAAATATCTCATTCCACAAGACGGCTGACCACAAAAATCTATACAATAGGTGTATGTTGGTCACATATCCATCAAAAGAACTACTTTCCTGGCTAATGCCTCGACTGACGTTGAATGACAGCCGATGGATAAACGTGCAAAGTCCTACAAGGTACTTTGCAAATGTTTGTTGCAAAATGGATCAATATTAACCACTTCACTCAAGCTAACCACCTGTAGACCGGTTTCGGGGTATTTGCCCCTCATCAGTACAGGGTGGGTCAAGCAAACAATAACTAATGTCTGCGTTACCTGACTGTAATAATTAATATCAATCCAATTTCAAGCATTTGCTGGAATGGAATTAGCAGAACTGAGCTTACGCCACTCAACACAACTAGTGCAACTAAAACATACCAATGAATGTCATCCTGAATCCCAGGAAAGAAATATCTGCAATAAGACAGAAATCTGTAACATTCTTGATAGCCAGCCATAATTTCATTGAAAATGAAAAATGTCTCATTCCTATTATGACCCACCCTGTACTGATGAGGGGCAAATACCCCGAAACGCTACAGATGGTCAGCCTGAGTGAAGTGGTTAAAATTGATCCATTTTGCAACAAACATTTGCAAAGTACCTTGTAGGACTTTGCACGTTTATCCATCGGATGTCATTCAACGTACGTCGAGGCATTAGCCAGGAAAGTAATTTTTTTTCATGGATATGCGACCAACATACTACTGTATAGGTTTTTGTAGTCAGCTGTCTTAAGGAATGAGACATTTTTCATTTTCACTGAATTTATGGCTGGCTATCAAGAATGTTACAGATTCTGTCTTAATGATAAAAAATCGATTTAAGAACTTTTTAAAACAATTTTAAATGCATGTTTATTCAAAAATGAATATGCTAAATTCCAGTTCATTTCACAGTGAAAATATATTAAAGATGCACCAAATATCAAATAAAGAAAATTTATCATCATTTCAAGATAGCGAAAAGCTTCAAATGCGTCCAAAAACCCGAATACGAATCTCGTTTAAACATATTTTTCATTACCCAATCTCTGCGGATTGGAGTAAGTTAACAGGCTGATAAGTACGGATATCCCGCGGTATGGAGTTGCATTTTATTGGCGTGGGGTTGAACAAAAGCTGGTATGTTTACTACAGTGTTGTCGGACTTTTGAATTGGAAGCGGAAGCGAATAAATAGATCGCGTCTATTCAAGGAATGAGTGACTATCAGATTCATAGAAAATTTGAGGAAAGCACAAGTGGAACTGTTCAATACTTTCCGAGATGTTGATGTAGAATCCTTCCCGATGTCCTTTCAAGAAAGATAAAGGAAATATATCATGACATGTGTTATTCAGCTAAGGTTCTTGAGAGAGTATTATTATTATTAATTTTCTATATCTGATCTTTGAACTGGTGTGAAAATGGCACAAGATCAACTTAATGATTGGAAATCAAAATGAATTGAAAAAAATGATTAATTCGTTCTGTGTGTATAATAAATACGAGTGGATGGGATTTTTTTGTGCGGCTTTTTTTAGTCTCCCCCCCCCCTGTTAACTTTTGAACGGTTCGACATAGAACGATAGGACAGAAACCATTTTGAATGATATCACCGATACCACTTTTTGAAGTTGATGACTCGTGATTGCTCAATAGATGGCGTAGGGGGTCACATCAACTTGAAATTTTCGAAATTCGTAGAGGTCGATTTGCATATCGTTGAAAAGGTAATTCAATTTTTCTTTCAACTATGGTTGTTCTACGGAATCACAATTGCGAGGGCGGCTTTTTATAGCCCCCCACCACTCCCCGTTAATTTTTGAACGTTTCGACATAGAACAACGGGACCAAAACTATTCTGAATCATATCATCGATACCACTCTTTGAAATAAAAAAGATCGCAATTGCTCGATATATGGCGTGAAGGAGCCCATCAACTTAAAAACTCCGAATAGCATGGGTCAAGTGGCACATCGTTGAAAATATAATTCAATTTTATTTCCAACCATCTAATATTTTTTGGACTTTCTTAAATCTTCTTTTCACAATATGCATTTCAAATTTTGTTATTCTTGACATTTCAAATGGATATTGTGAAAAAACGTATTGACAAGATTTAGAAAAAACCAGATGGTTGAAAAGAGAAATGAGTTATCTTTTCAAGGATGTGCCATTTGACCCCCTAAGCTATTTGAAATTTTTAAGTTGATGTGCTCCCCTGCGCCATCTATCGAGCAATCACAATGTCTTTCATTTCAAAAAGAAGTATTGGTGATATCAATCAAAATGTTTTCTGTTCCATTGTTTTACGTCGAACCCTTCAAAAGTAAACAGGGGGGGGGGACTATAAAAAGCCGTAGTGTATTTAACCCTAAACCAAAACAATCCTGCTCTTTTTGGTTGTAATATTGTGTGTTCGATAATTTTTTTACCTGAAAATCAAACTGATACGAGACAACCTACAAACAAGAACATATGAATGATTGAGAAGCGTTATCGACCAAAACAATGAAACTAAATAGGATATCAAATAAACCAAGAACGTTACATCGATAAAGGTCGGAGGTCTTCCTCTGTTTTTGTTTTCAGTTCTTGCCAGGTCTCAGTCCGATACAGAATTGTCGTCCATAAAACTTATAATAGTTTCACTGTATTCTTGTGTTAATAAGCTGTTGACGTATATCGCGAAGATAACAGGACCCAAGACATATCCCGGGGGACACCATAATATTTTTTGGGCTACTTTTTTTTTAAAATTGATTTCGGTTTATGTTGATTTCATTTTGATAATACTCCTTTTCAGCTTTACTAATTAATTTATCCAATTTATTTTTGTAGTAATTATAGGTAATTTTGAGTTTTAAGTCATTTTCAAGAAGTCTTTTGTACAAATAGATTTTTTCATAAATTGAAGTTAGTAGTCCATAGGTGATCCATTTTTTTCGGGAATTCTTTTTATTTTTTTATTTTAATTTCAGATGTGTTTATTAATGTATAATTCTGTAATGATATTTGTGTCAATTTGAAAATAAATATCTTAGCATGTTCCTTTTCACAAGAGAAATGCCATAAATGTGACTCAATTGGTAAGAAAGTTTAACGTAACTGGTGCAGTAAAAGATATACCCAAACCTAGGCGAACAAAAAATGATTCAATTGAAGAAAACTGTTTGTGTCATGTTGAAAGAAGACCCACACTTGAATAGTAGAGAAATATCTAGGGAACTTGATGTTTCCCAAAGATCTGTTATGATAATTTTACGTAACAATAAATTTCAGTCATACAAAGTAGTATTAGTCCAAGAGTTGTCAAATGATGATTTTGATAGACGAGTAGAGTTTGCTGACACAATCAGGGAAATAATTCGAAATGATAAATTTATTGAATAATGCTATGTTCTCCGACGGCTTTTGCTACATTATTTCTATATTTCTTATTATTGTAAATGACTTTTGAGTGCCTTTAATTCGATTTGTGACGAGGGAATCGAATATACAAGTGTGAGGAAATTATAGATATCGAGCTGACAACGCCGCTTTATTTATTCAGGAATGGTAGGGGTGGGCCACCCCAAGTCATCTGCTCGTCACCCACTCGGCAGCTGGCGGAACTGTCGCTCATGAGATGATCCAAATACCTTCTTTTTTAACGATTCAGTCGATAAAGGGGCCATATGATTTCGAGGAATTGAACTGCATCTGACTTTAGTAGGAATAATGCAATAGGTTGACTTTGTTTGATATATAAGGAGGATTGGATTGAGTATAAACAGTTCTGTTGTTCTGTATAGCATGGATAATATATAAATGATTACTGATGATTCAGTCGAGCTTCTTTCTATAAAAAACTCTTTACTCTACCGAGCTTCCGACAAACGTTATATCTTTTTTAAGGCTACACAAAAGTATTGTTACAAAATTACCGAAAATGAACATCTATTTTGAAAAATTGGGGGTGAAATGAGTTAAATAAAATAATGAGTTGAGAATTTTGATGCAATTTTTACAAAGATAAATTGTCAGTTGTAATACCACAAGAGAGTGGGAATAAAGTGAAAATAGTTCGACAGATTTTCGGAAACTTGTTGCCAGGCAATAGACACGAGAGCCCGACGGGCTCGAGTGGCTATTGCCAAATGGCAACAAGTTTGAGAAAACTGGAGAGTTATTTTCTACTTTATCGATCTCTGTAGATTGTTTTTTGAATTTACGATCATAAACACGCTTCCTCGCAAAATGATATAATGATTTAAACCGGTTTTGAATCATTTCTCACTTTTCATGCGAATTGATTACAGACGTCAAATTGAAAATGTACGTTGTCAGACAATAAAAACAAAATACCTCAGATTATTCTCCCGGCAATTTTCTAGGTTGATTATTCTCAGTTGTAATACCACAAGAGAGTGGGAATAAAGTGAAAATATGGTATTCTATAGATTATTTTTTTATGTTACGATCATAAACACATTTCCTCGCATAATGATACAAGGTACTAAACCGGTTTTGATTCATTTCTCACTTTCCATGCGAATTGACAGACAGGCGTCAAATCAAAAATATACGTTGTCAGACAATAAAAACAAAATACCTCAAAATACTCCCGCGAAAATTTTCTATTTACATTTCCTAGCGGTTCAGTAAAAATGCTACAACTTTCCTAATTTAACCATTTTTCTAGCTCCTCAAATAAGGAGGATATACAGGGTGAGTCAACAGGATTCCTGTGGTTCATTGCTCCTTAATGTATCACTATTTCGATTTCTTATATTCTGTTTGTCAAAGGGACCATCTAAGACCACCTTCCAAAATTATTTTCATTCATACAGGGTGCCAACATTGATACGTGGCTAACCAAAGTTGTTCTTTTTCAAATGAAACACACGGTATATTTTCATATATTCCAATCGGCTGTTCCATTGGCTGCTCAAAGATTTTTTCAATTTTGAATTCCGTTGCGGCGTTGCCGAGTTATTCAAAAGAATTCTATTTTCTAGACTTCTTTTCGAAAAATTACCTATTTCACATTTTGAAATATTTAGTAAAGATAATTGGGGAATCGTTGGTCGATATGATGATGTTCATTGAGAATACCAATAACTGGGAATAAATTGTACAGGATATGTTCGATCCAACAACACAAACTTAGCCATTTTCAAACATCGGTATTTTGATTTTTTCAAATGAAACTCCCTGTATATTTTCATTTGAATCGACTTCTTTTTAATAACTCTACACTTCATTCACCATATCATGTACCTAAAACAACTCGTTTCCGAGATATTCTACATCCAAAAAATGGATATTTTTCCACAGAAAATATTGACAATGTGCGCCTTTGATATCATTTTTGGGATTAAACTTCGCATAAAAATAATATTTATTCGAATCTAACAGAAAATAACAATAATTAATGCAGCAAATGTTCAATGTGCCTGCTATTTTCACCAATACACACTCTCAATCTGTTTCGGAAATTAGTATCCACATGTGCCAGCATTTCTTCTGAAATTTTCCTGAAAGCAGTACCAATTCTTGCTTTATATTTTCCGGAGTTGTAGGCGGAGTTTGATAGACAACCCATTTAATATATCCCCATAGAAAAAAATCTATTTTTGTAAGGTCCGGTGACCTTGGAGGCCACTGAACTGGCCTCATGGAATTCATTATCAATGTATTCCCGCACATCAGTGTGGTAATGTGCAGGCGCGCCATCTTGTTGTAGCCACATTTTCTGCCTTATTGCCAATGGAATATCATCTAATAAATTTGATAACTGACTTCGCAGAAATCTTAGATATTTTCTTCCATTGAGATGACCATTGAAAAAAAATGGCCCAATTACACGCCGTCCAATGAAACCTCCCCAAACATTCAGTGACCAACGTTGTTGGTGATTGACATATCTAATAAAATGAGGATTTTCAGTTGCATAATAGTGCATATTATGCCGATTCACATGGCCATTGTTGTGAAACGTGGCTTCGTCCGAAAATAGAACATACTCATTAAAATCAGGTTCTTAGTTGATTTTATCTACACCCCATTGGCAAAACCGCATTCGCTTTGGAAAATCTCTTTCAGTCAGCTCCTGCATTAACTGCATAAGATATGGATGGTAATTGCTTCTTCTCACCATCCGAGAAACACTACTTTGAGATATTCCCAACTCCCTAGTCAAAATACGTGTACTCACATGGGGATTCTCGGTAATATGCAATGCAATATCGAGACTATTTTCATCATTCGTTACAGGACAAGCACGTTCAAACTTTTTGTAAAATGCTTTTCCATTTTCCTCAAATCTCGTTTTGAGGTCTCGAAATGCTCGCTGGTGTGGATGTCTTCTCTCAGGAAACTTTTGTTCATATAATCTAGATGCCAGTAAGCAATTGCCATGACTTGCCCCAAAGCATACACCATTTTCATGTCCTCTAAACGATAATTCATAATGCAACAATAATTTGTAACACAACTGCATTGTAGTTTGACAGTTACCTCTGTTTACAAATTCCGATAGTCATTTTTTCAGCGGTAGTCATGGATAACTAACCTAGAAAAAATAGTTACATTTGAAAATTTCTTTTGCTATGCTAGTTATTCATGAGTTGCCAATAATGCTTTTGAAGATGGAAAAAAATAATTGAAACATCATTCAGTATCAGTATTTTCTATGAACAAACATGCAGATAAAAAAATATATGGAATTGTTGATTTGATATTGAACAATTCCTTTAAACCAGAATATCTCCGAAACAGGTTGTTTTAGGTACATGACATGGTGAATGAAAAATGTAGAATTATTATAAAGGAGTCGATTTAAATGAAAATATACAGGGTGTTTTATTTGAAAAAATCAAAATACCGATGTTTGAAAATGGCTAAGTTTGTTTTGTTGTATCGAACATCCTGTACAATGTATTCCAAATTCTTGGTATTCTCAATGAACATCATGATACCGACCAACGATTCCCAATTATCTTTACTGAATATTTAGAAATTATTTATTATTTGCCCCGGAAACCTTTCGGAAAATTATCTTCCTCGTGACAAGTCCTGTTCACAGTGCTGTGCGTATATCCTAATTGTAAAGATATCCGCGTGCTACTGGAAGGCCTTTCGTCAAAGTTCTCTCAGATATTTTGAAGGGGTGCAAACATATTCCATCTGCTAGAGATCGCAATAGGTAGGTAGGTAGGTAGTTTATTCACTTTAATGGATAAAACACAATTACAGAGTGGTGTGAAAAGTATCTCGTCTAAGAAGAATGAAAAATGCAGGGTACATAAAACAGATATTGCTGATTAGCTTACAAATACTACAAATACAAGCCTTGTATCACACTAATGATGGTGAGAAAAACTCCTCAATGGTGTACGGTTCATTATCACATGGTAGACTTTGGAGACATCTCATAAATATTCTATTACATTTTATGTCTTTGATATTCTGTGGCAGGTGATTATAGAGATAATACGCTCCCTTTTCAATTTTTTTTTGTGAATTGGATAGACAAAATCCCCTTTTAAATCTGGTGTTATAGAGATGGGTTTCTGAACACCAGTCAAGCTCAAATCGAATCTTTATCAGGAATTGAACACATTCATAACTGTAGATGACAGTAACAGTTAAGAACCTGTGAGATCTGAAAATACCTCTGCAGGAGTCAGTTCGTTTCATATTGAGCATTACTCGTTTTAGACACACAAATATTGTGTTCAGCTCATTGATGCTGTCCCATGTGGCTGTACCAAACTTGATGACTGAATATAAGTTGGAATACTAAACCGTTTTGAGAACTTCATAGTCGACCTGTTTCTTCAATGCTCTTGAAGCATGTGTTAGGGATGATAACTCATTTACTAAATGACAAACATGAGTTTTCCAATTTAAGTTCTCATCAATGTGGATTCCCAAGAATTTAACTGCTATTGATAAGTTTATTGTTTGATCGTTCAGTTTGAGATTCTGAGGTGGATCAGACGAACAGTTATTTTTGAAGTATATTTATTCAGTTTTGCCCTCGTTCAAAATAAGCTTATTCTGTGAGAACCACTGTTTGGCAGATTCCATCAGAATACTGGCCATTTCAGATAGTGCAGTTGCATTTTTTCCCGTGATCAATGAATTTGTGTCATCAGCATAGTTGATGTTTTGCCGATTTCCATTTGGTATAATGTTCGAAATGTCATTCAGAAAAATAATGAACAAAATGGAGCCCAGAATGTTCCCCTGCGGCACTACCCTGGAAAGCTCCAAGGCGTCTGACCGAGTCTTGCCATTTGTGTGTTCTATTTCTACGATTTGCTTATGATATATTAAGTACGAGTTGAAACAGTTAAAGACGTTTCCTCTGATACCATATTTGTAGAGTTTTTCTAGCAAAATTTGATGATCGATGCTGTCAAATGCCTTGGAGAGGTCCAGAAAAATTTCGCATGAGACGCATCCGTCCTCTAATGCGTGTGTAAATTGAAACAGCGCAGTGTCAAAAGATCTTTTTAACTGACGAAACCAAAAAGGAGGAGGTTCTCTAGTCGACGCGTATATTTATTTTTTTTTCATATTTTTTTTTATGTATGATCACGCATAATTTTTTACTGAGACGTCCGATTCCGATAATTCTTTTTTCAGTGGATAGGGTGTACTTCGAAGTTGGTCTCATTTGAATTTGAAAGATGAAATCCATCCCTAAGGGTAGCAAAATGAAGGATATTGATCACTTACCCTCTGAATTCTGGTCCGTTAACCGATTCTATCAGCTATAACTTTGTACTGGGATCTTCGATTCGGATTATTCTTCTTTTATCAGATAGGGTATACCTCATAGTTGATCATATTTGGATTTCGAATGGAATTATCCACCTTTACGGGTAGAAAAATAGGGGATAATAGATTTTTCATTTGTGAACATTGGCACACATATGTAGTTGACAATGACAGATCGCTAGTGTCATTATCACAATCAATATATTCTATGAGAGGATGGAATGATATACGAAGTAATGGAATAAACTAACCAGAACAACAAAAATAATTTATAATACAATAAATAGTAAAAGTAGATAATCATATTATTTAACTGGTAATAGTTGAAGTAAGGTGGGTAAGTAAGTATTTTGGAAGTAATAAAAAAACAAGCAGTTAGTAATTAGTAGATTTCAGCCACAAAAAATTGAAAAATAAAAACTTTTTAACAAAAAATTAAACGGACGAAATACGGAACTGAAAAGTAAAAAATAAAATAAACCTTCTTAGTCTCACTAACTGA
This sequence comes from Gonioctena quinquepunctata, assembly GCA_018342105.1. Lineage (NCBI taxonomy): Eukaryota > Metazoa > Arthropoda > Insecta > Coleoptera > Chrysomelidae > Gonioctena > Gonioctena quinquepunctata. Next base: position 79,801 of record JAFIRS010002021.1, on the reverse strand, counting down.
GCTCCTAAACCAATGTAAGTAACTAATTTTGAGTCGGCGCCAAAGAAACAATCAACGAAGATCATTAAATTTCTTCAAAATAATTATCAGAATGTCACCGCCCAACTCGATGCCATCATTTTACGCCTTACCTACTTCATTTGCTTGTTTGTTTGGCGCCGACTCAGCTTAGTTATTGAGACTAAAAAGTTTTATTTTATTTTTTACTTTTCAGTTCCGTATTTCGTCGTTTCATTTTCTGTTAAAAAGTTTTTATTAGGTAGCCATGCTGGTTCTCAGAAAACAAGCTATATTTGGTAAAGAAAGATAGAAGTCAAAAAACAATATATTCAAATATTTTTGAAAAGCAAGTCAACAGGCTGAAAGGGCTATAGTTTGATAAAATAGTGCTATCTCCTTTTTTGAATATGGGGATAACTACTGCAAAGGACCTCGCACCGCATCAATGGGAAATTGGCTTTCGGTGAATTTGCTCGATTTTTTTTATATATTGCAGAACTCGTGATGCTGATCAAATGTCTTTATTGCCCCACTGCTGTGAATTCAACAGTTTAGATTATATAGGGTGCTAAAGATAACTTTTCCAAAATTTCAAATGGCCATTGTGAAGTGACTTTTTCGAATATATAAACCAAATCAAGTATGCATCGATTGTTCATACGGCCAATTTGGATACACTATGGAGAACAATGATTCCTGCACGTACAGACGATATACAGGGTGAGTCCAAAGATAGCAAGTTTTTCATTGATTTTCAGATATTTTGTAGGATACCAATATCAATTGCGATTGATGATATCAGCATCTCCCGAATTGAACTGACATATATCTATTATGTATTTCTCATGAAACTGCACCAGTACTGCTTATTGATATATCCAAATGCCTGAAATTCCTGAAAAGTCGGTTACAAACTCGATCGTTACGGTGAAAGTTCACTCTGCAGATACATAAAATATACAGGGTGGATCAAAACCTAGTGTCCTTTACTGATAATTTCCTTGAAGTAGCTATGATTGATATTTATGTCTTTGAAGCATTTCCACAAATATGTGTTCGACACACATCTGTTGAAAGATTTTGAACAATTTTCTCTGGAATATTTTGAATGATATATATGAACCTATAAATACTATGACTAGTGGAACGACTCGAGTGAAGGTGAAAGACTCTCGAAAAATATCAAAAAATAAAACAAAATCATTGAATAACAATATTATAGGTAACTGAATATGCTCATATTTCATTACAAAAAATATTTCGCACCTATACAGAGTGTATCACATTCGCGTAACAACAATCAATTTCAATATTCCTTGGAGAATTTCTAGATTCTAGATATATGTTGCATATGGAATTTTAGAATAAACCACAATTGACTTCCCACCAATGTCTAGCAAAACTACCAATTCGCGAAACATACTCGTTACTCGAATTCACACCTCAATTGGTGAAATATCGATTGATTGGTAATTGAAACTTCCTGTATATGGAATACATGTTTAGTTGCCTGCTGCGAACGATTTGCGGCCAATATACTTTCATAAATGCTTTCTGTATTACGAAAAAATGTGGACTCACACTTTCCATTTGTGAGCCTATGCCATAAAATGTTCACTCTAAGTCATGTGTCCCGACACTGAGTTTATTTGAATTGCGTTACCGGAAAAATTGGTTTCATCGCTGAATACAATTTCAGTATCACATAATGGATTTTCATATACTTCTTGAAGAAACCATTGGTAAAATCTCATCCATAATGGAAAGTCGCGAGGGAGTGGCACCCGAATCCGTTGGATATGGTAGGAATATAATAAGAAGTCATGGGGAGTTTTTCAATTAAGAATATGTGGGATGTTCAAATTGTTCCCAATTTTTCGTGTACTTAATCCAGGATCTTTTTCAATTGAATTCAAAACCGCTACCTCAATTTCTGGTATTCTAACAGTACGTTGTATCCCTTTTAGATGTTCGTCTGGTTCAAAACTATCCTCTTTGCACAACCTTTTATGGATGTTTGAGAATGTTCGTGCATCCGGAATATTTCTATTTGGAAAGCGGTCTTCATACAATCGCATGGCTTCCAGTGCCTTACCATCAGCAAGCCCATACATGTTATGCATATCTGCAAACTCAGAATTGGTAAAATGAACCATGTTTTTTTAATAATATTGTTAATTTTGTTGACCAGGAATAAACGGAATCAATATACTTGACGGATTTTTAACTTTCATTTCACACTATGGAATACCACACACAATAGTATGTGACGGGGGATCTGAATTTGATAATCAGAACTTTAAAGATTTTTGTAAATTACATAAAATAAATATTCATTTTACCACACCCAAAAATCCAAATTCGAATAGTTATATTGAAAGGTTTCACTCAACCATAATTGAACACGTTAGAACTCAGACAAGACAAAATCCATCTCAATCTTTACAAAATTTAATGAAATACTCAATATTACATTATAATAATTGTATTCATTCTTCTACTGGATTCACACCATTTGAAGTAATTTCTGGACATCTCTCTTCAAAAAATCCATTTGACATATCTGAAAAAGACATAATATCAAAGTATGTTCAAAATCACAAAGAAACAATGAATAAAAAAAAATATTCGAAAAACTAGAGAAGTTGAGAAAATCAATAAAAACCGACACGAACCCCCCATTTCAACAACAAATTATACAGCCCAAACACAAAATAAAATTAGGACTGAAACATCAAGATATTCCAAACATAATATAAAGAAACGTAAAAAATATTAATTTAATTTTTTTGTATTTATTTCAGATGAAATTATCTCTCTTACTTCCATTCCTTCTATTATTAATGAATCCAATAAATGGATCCATCAACAAGTTAACTAATCCTATAGTGCCTATAGAAATGGAATTAACTAGAATAATCACTAGTAAACATACTTTTATAAGTTATACGCGACAACTGTCAAAACTGTTTGTGTTTACAAAACAAAATATGTTTCTTACCTACTAGATACGTTTTTAATCCTTGATAATACCCAATTTCATAACAACGTGCAAATTAATGAATACTATTTTTTTATACAAAAACCGAATGTCAATAGAAAAAAAAGCAAAAGAGCAGATTTGCTCAGAAAAGGATGAGGATTCCAAAACTGATTCTTTATTTGAGAGAAAGCAGTGGCGTATTACTTTTCTCTTTAAAATGATTCAGTGCAAATCCCGCACGAACGCCACTGGCAGGAATAAAAAATTATATTGTACAGCAAAAAATGCATTTTTATGCATATAGGAGATACGTACTACGTTACCCAAAAATCTCTAGGGTCATACAAAAAATATTTTTCTTAAAACTTTAGCACCCTTTAGTTCAAATGTTAAGAACTTCAGGACATATGTTCATGTGGTTTCTTCTCATAATGGACCCAAGAATAACTTCCATAAATATTAGCATGTTATTAAGAAACACCCTGTATATCCTACCCCTTGAAATAAAATTCCAATTAGAAATAAACCTCGGTCGCGACAAGGTTTTAGATATTGCATACTCATTCTGATGATACTTCTATAGACTAGCCATACCCCTTTGTGGGTTTGCGGTTTATACAACATTATGGGTTTCATGAACTCCCTGGTTTATTTCTTCCTTTTTTGTGCAATTTTAACAGCTTCTTTTATTTTATTTTTTATTTGTTTTGACTTTTGCTGCAATATACAGGGTGTTTCATAATTGAATGCTGATCCTGAAGGGCGATAATCCTGGGATGATTTTAAGAAAAATTCATCATATGAACCGCAATCGCGTTATTTCTGAGATACAGGATGTTGAAATTTAACAAAAAATCAGTTCTTTCCCAATATCTCTGAAACCGCTTTGTTTTTTTTTCCAATTTTGGTACATGCAAAGTACGCAAAAAAATACATTTTTTCCATGATAAAGGATTCCCTAATTTTTATCAGTGGCGTCCCTATTAACATGCCCTGTCATATTTTTGATCAAAATTATGATACGCCACTAGCTTTTTCCCAAACAAATATTATTTTTGTAATTGTCATCTATCTTCTCATGAAAATGATATCATGCCTTTTTTTCGTCCGGCGGACGGTTTTCGATTTAGAAATTAAAATACATTCATCTGCTTGTCCCCATTCGATTTTTTCTCTTAGTCTTAATTTCACAATTGTGGTAACCAAAGGATCTAGGCAAGATTTATATGATTTTATGGTAACTATTATTTAGTTTTTGTAATAAATACGCAAAAAAACACATTTTTTATTTTTTGAAACAACTATTATGAACAAAAAATACCAAAATCAAATTAACTGTTCAAAATGTCATCCTCCTGCAAGTATGCACGCTTCAGCCCTCCTTGACATTGACTCGCGTACTCTTTGGAAAATTCCTGGAGTATTCCTTATTGCTTCACAGGAAACTATTACACGGTTTCGCAATTCTTCCTGAGCTGGAATTGGTTGACTGTACACCAAAGTCTTGGGATGTGCCCAAAGAAAATGATCAAGACTGTTTAAGTCTGAGGATCTAGCTGGCTATGACTCTGGTCTCCCACGACCTAGTACCAGAGCACTAAAATGAGCAGTTGCACTATCGTGCATAAACCACATGCGATTTAGTATTAAAATAAGAACATCTTTCAACAGAATTGGCGAATTATCTTCAAGAAATCGGTGATAACCATTCCCATTTAATCTGCGTGGTAATATTAGGTAATCTCCAATAATTCCAGCCCAGACATTTAATGAGAACTGCTTCTGGTGATGAGATTCCACGATTGCAAGCGGATTTGCCTTGGCCCCAAAAATGATTATTATGAAAATTTCAGATACTGTTTTTAGTAAAACTAGCTTCGTCCGTGAATACAATTTCCCTGTCAAATAAAGGATTTTCGGTAAATTTTTGGAGAAACCATTGGCAGAAATTCACTCATAGTGGAAAGTCTCGAGGGAGTAGAGCCTGAACCTGTTGAATGTGATAGGGATATAATAAATAATCATGAAGAATCCCCCATACTAGAATATGGGCGATATTGAAATCATTGGCAATTCGCCTCGTACTTATTTCAGGATTTTCGTCAACTGAATTTAAAACAGCTACCTAAATTGCTGGAGCTCTTGCAGTCCGAAGTGCTCCTTTCAAGTGATCATTTGGCTCAAAACTTCCTGTTTCAAATGACCTTCTGTGGGTGCTTGAAATCGTTCGAGCATCACGAACCATTCTATTTGGGAAGCGCTCTTGATACAGTCGCCTGGCTTCATATGCGTTCTCGTCAGCAAGCCCATACAAGTAATGCATATCTGCTTATTCGGTATTTGTAAAATTTACAATGTTCTTTTTTAATAAACAAGTTTTTATAACGTAAATAATATCACGTATCTAGCTAAAGAAGTGTATGTATCAAAATTGAAAGAGAAAGCCAAAGCGGTTTCAGAGATATTGGGGAAGAACTGATTTTTTTTGTTAAATTTCAACATACTGTATCTCAGAAATAAAGCGGTTGCGGACCTTTGTTCATATGAAGGATTTTCCTTGAAATCATCCAAGGATTATCGCCCTTCACGATCAGCATTCAATTATGAAACACCCAATATAGGTTACATTGGACATCTCTAGAAGAGCTGTCATATAGGGTAAACCCGTTGACCAACAGGGTTACTAGTTTTCCATGGCACCAGTTTGAATGTCGCTTCTGGGTTTGTTGGCACTTCAAGTGGAGACCAGTTCTCTGAGTGTTGAACAAATGCGTAACTAGATTTTATGTTCCTTCCCCTATATTTATCTGTCGACCATGTTATGAACAAGTTCTAGGAGTTCCCGTTTGTTTGCCACTTTGCTCGGTTTATAATTTCTTCCGTGAAATCTGGCAAACACTTGGGTTACTAGTTTTCTCATCTACAGTCAATTTTGGGAAAGGTGAACTGTACTCAAATAGCTAGGTAGTTCCGTCACGAGACAGATGAATAAGGAAATTATTTTCGACGGAATCGAAAAATTTCAAACGACTTTTCGATTTGAAACGCGAAAAAATTTTTTTTTTCGAAGGGGGGCACTTACCCCCTTAATCGACTCTAGAAAATTTCTTCTTTATAGAGTCGGCGACTCAAAAAATTGATGTCCCCGAGAAGCGCAGCAAAAAATAATAATTTCAGACTTGCCCCTCCCTCCCCCCCTCACGAGAAATCATACGTCATGGGAAACATTTTTCGTTTTTCGATAAAACTTCAATGGACTTTTTTGTAGTACTCTTTTTGAACAATTTTTTTTGGGGGTAAGGGGGGTATCGTTAAAATCGATGGGTTCAACTGGGAGAAGGAGTTTTTTTTCGCTTTCAGACGTTGATTATATTTGTCATACTAGATGGTCAATCACTTTGATTTTTTTCCCACAATATCTGTGATATCCTGATCTAGCTCCTCCTCGTGTTTCATAAACTAATTAATTTTTTTTCTTCAAATAGATGGTCAATCACTTCGATTTTTTTTCACAATTGTGATATACTGCTCTAGCTCCTCCTCGTTTTTCATATACTTCTTAATTTCAGTACTAACGGTAGAATTAATAATGTGCTGTTTGCCTATGCATGGTCCATATGTTACGTGTTGATTGAGTCAACTTCAATTATATATATATATATATATATATATATATATATATATATATATGAAAGGGAGTAATATCGAGGGGACTGTTAAAAACAAAATGGAAGGAATTTAATGGACATAGCCCTCAGAGAAAAGTGCTAACCGTAGACACGTGTTTCGGGCTCTCGGCCCTCATCAGTACGGTGGAGTGCAAGGATGAACAACACTTGGTAGAAAACGACAAATCAACGGAGTCAACAAACAGAAGCCAGCCGCTCATTTGTGATTTCGGGTTCGGGATGGTGAAACTTGTTAAAATTTTATAGAGGTGTTGTTCACATGTTAAACAATACGTATGCCAAATTTTGATAATTTCCTAATTCAACTGTCTCGTAGCGGAACTACCTTAATATTTAAGTTTCAAGTAAAAATATTTCAGAATGTTTCTTGGTAATAGCCTTTATGGTGTATAGTCTCACATGAATTGTTCATTGATTGTCCAGCACAAAGAAACCAACAATCTCAAATATCTAGGAAATATTCAAACCGTCTTCATTATTCATGCCATTCCATGAATTATCGATAAAAAATTAATGGAGAATTGTAGTAACTGAAACCGGTTGTTTCCGATACATACCAAAGTCACGGCATATAAAACCAGACAGAAAATGGAATGGAATAACTGATCATGCATTCAATGAACATAATATTGACCATCACTCTGTCAGTCACATTACGAAATTAATCACTCTACAATACAAACAAAGCAACTATTCATCGATTCGTTCTATAGCTCGAAATTGAAAGAATATTTCATATTTCTAGTAATAACTGAAACTTTAACATAAAATATTCATATTGATCAGGTCAGAATTGATGAGATTGATTATATATATTATTCGTTTCCTGGAAAGCAACAAGTTATAATACTGCGATAGTTTGGAATAAGGATTATAATAAATTTATTCCAACATGCGTTTTAAATTCTTCTAGAAGTTTTCACTCAAGGGAATCGAACAAATTGTTCAGTAGTTTGAGTTGATGCTGAATCACTAATTTCACTTTGGATAAGATCATGCTACTTATAGAACAAATTTATCGTGTAACCGACTTAATAAACGAAGCATGCAAAGAAATTTTGATTTTAGTTTTTTGAAATAATTGAATAATTTTTTTTCAGTGGTGTTTTTGAATGACGATTCTTTTATTTTTATGATAGCAATTAGTTTGTTCATCCAAAATCCCCTTGAAATGTTCAAATGTTGATGTTATCAAATGATTTGAAGATACGAGGGTAGACTCGGAAGTACCCAGCCTAACAAAAACAATCTTGCTGGACAGGCAATACTTCCAAAAAATCCTCCTCTTCACGACATTCTATATTTTTTCAGCCAACAGATGAAAAAGAAGTTATAAATGTGATTAATTCCCTCAAATCCAACAAAGCACCAGGAATTGATGAAATCAAATCTAAAACATTGAAAGAAATCAAAAATGATATCGCTGACATATCTAATGAATGAAGTACTAATAGAGGGCCATTTTCCTCAATTTCTAGATATTGTCCAAGTCTAATCAAGAAAGGTTGTAAAAGAACCCAAGTAACTATCGCAACTTAGCAAAATTACTGAAAAGAGTTAAAAATTAGAATGATAAAGTATATAAAAAAATATAATTTGATTTCAAATAGTCATATCGGGTTTCGGGATGGCCTTTTGGCCTTTTTGGGTCTTCCGGTTTTGTTTAACAGCACCCACTTCGTAACTTCAAAGCTTTATTTTGTGCAGGTGTCCTCTTATTGGGCTGTGACCAGTGAGGTCCATTATTGTTCAGACTTGATTCCTTCCTCTCTTTGTTTTCGTTTGACGCAGTCCCGGGAGCAGGTTCTGGCTCAGTATATGGAGTTGATGATCCCGTCCTAGCTAGTTCATTAGCTTTTCCGTTGCCCTCGATGCCACAATGTCCTGGAGCCCACATCAAAGTTATTTTGTTGTGTTCTGCGGGAGCACTGATTTCTTTTCGGCATTCCAAAGCCAGTCTTGATGTCACTCTTGGGTTCGTGAGAGCCTTCAGTGACGCCTGGCTGTCTGTACATATTTTTATCGGTGCGTTTGGCACTTCCCTCATGTTGTTTTTTCTCACACATTGCAAGATTGCGTACATTTCCTTCGGTCTTGTATTATCACCTCGAAGTTCATGTCAAAGGAGTATCTAGGAACTGTGTGGTCCGTTGGTTCCATTTCAAGAATGTTATCTTCCACTATTTCCTTTATGTTGTTGTGATTCGATCGGTTGCTCGTATTTTTTAGCCTTAGAAATCCCATTCCCCATGATTGTTAAGTCAATCGGCGGAAGATCCAGTAGTGCTTCCATGGCTGCTGTTGGTGTTGTTTTCATAGCCCCCGATATGCCCGTCTTTGTAGCTTGCTCAACTTAGCCACAGCTATTTTTTGGGTTATCTTTGTTCAGCATACCAAAGATGATATGTGATCATGGGTTTCACCACAGTATTGTATGTCCAATACACCATTTTGGAACTGAGCCCCCATGTTTTCCCTGTGCTCGTCTGGCTACCATTGATATCGACTCGGCTTTCTTCTTTACTGTTGCCAGTTGTTGGTTCCAGGTTGATCTCGAGACTAGGATTACCCCGAGAGATTCTTTCCCCCGACAGCTGGATGTTGTTCCATAGGAGGGTGCGAGGTTCCCAGGCCCTCTTGCTTCCTTCTTTGGTTGAAAGTTACAATGGTAGATTCAGAGGGCCGGAAATTCAAACCTCTTTATTGATCCATGCACTGACCAGATTCAGGGCCGTTTCTCTCCCTAAATATGGTTTCGAATTTCCCTTGGACTATGATGACTATATCGTCTGCGTACTCAAGTGTTTTTGTCCATTCCTTTCTAGTGTGATTATCGGGTCTTCCACCACCAGATTCCAGAGCAGTGGGGATAGTACACCCCCTAACGGACAGCCCCTGGTGACCTTGGCTGCCAGTTTTTCTCACACTGAAGAGGTGTGGATTATTATTTATTTTAGCATGCAGTCTATCCACCGCAGCAGGTCTTATTGATGCCTTTTCTTTTCAATGCCCTTGAGATTGCAGTTTTATAAATGTATTGCTGTCTAGGATGTCTAGGGATACATTCCAGCAAGTCCTCTTTGTTCTCCAGAGCTGTTTCCACCTTTCTACGAGTTGGTATAATGCTGTTTCCGTAGATTTACCTGGTGTGTAGGCATATGGATCCATGTGTAGAGGTTGGTTTGCCAACACTGAATCCCTAATGTGCCTATCCAGCAGTTTATCTTGCGTCTTAAGCTTGAATGACATAATATTTATCAGTCTTAGTGCCTTCTCTTCATCCTGTCCAGTTCTTCCAGGTTTGGGGATGAAGACGACTCTAATTGCTTTCCATGCTTTTGGTATGTATCCCAGTGCAACCCTGGCCTTCAATACCATATTTTGTCTGCTAGTAGGTCAATTCTTTCCTGTAGCATAACAGGATAATGCCGTCCGGTCCTGGCGATTATTCGGTTGGAATGAGTTGATTGCCCATTTTGTTTTTTCCACGTCACCTTCTTTGAGTTCTTATCCCTGGAGGCCCTTGAGGGCTGTTCCATTTCTGAGATCTCCAGACCTCATGTGATATTTTTGTATTCATTGATCCTGGGAAGTGTATCCTGTATAGTTCTTCCAGGGTATCTTTCCCATTCTGCGTGTAGACTGCTGACTCTGACCCAATGGTTTGAATCATTTGTTGGGGTTCTTTGGAGAGTATTTTGTGGAGTCTTGCTCCCTCGTGAGTGTCTTCCACTTCCTCACAGTACCCCCTCCACGATTCTCTCTTGGATTGCCTTAATGCTTTGTTGTACTCGGTGAAAGAGTTTTTAATATCCCCTCCATTCTCCTGAGACTTTGGGTTTGTTGAAGAGTTTCCTGACCACTTTTATTCCCTTAGCAAGTTCTTCATTTCACCAAGGCACGTTCCTGGTATCTTCTTTGCTTACACTTACACTACAAGTGAAATTTATGAAAATTTGGATGGAGGACGTCCATCCCTATGTGTTTTTTAGATCTCGCAGAAGCCTTCGACGTTATCAGTTATATACAGTTGGTGGAGGTATTGAAAGACCTGGGATTTAGATAAATTTTGAACTTGAATTGCTAAAAACTTACCATTTAAATAGAAAACAATGTGTGAAAATTTATGAAACATTGTGCAAACAATTGAAAATAACATATGGAGTTCCACAAGGAACCGTCGTAATACACTAGAATGATATTTGGGATGGGTTGAAAGAAAAAGCGGAATGAGATATGGGAAATCTAATTGTATATTTATTATATATATTATTATTATTTAAGCGAATTATACACTATAATATAATATGATTTTTTAAATAAAAATTCAATTGAACTTTATTTCAAAATGTGTTGTACTAACAACTGTCAATAATTAAAAAAAAATACTATTTGAAAAATAAATGTCTATAATGTATATTATTCCAAAAACAACCGCAGTTGTACTCCATAACAAACTTGTCTCCCCATCGCTATGAAAATATTCCAATTTGCAGGTAGCACCCTCTAATAGAAAATAAAACCACCTCGGGATATTCGTTTTTATTCTGAGTTTTCCCCCAATTCCCTCATTCATATGTTCCTTGTGATTGACTATAGCACAACCCGTGATACTCGAGAGTTTTGCATGATATATAGGGCGAATTATATTGGGATGACAAATAGTCCTTAATTTTTTTTTTGAAGGAATTGGTTGAAACTATAAGGAAGAATTGATTGTGAAGGATGAGTCCCCAAATATTCAGAAATACTTAATGGAATCCAGTAACAGAAAACTTGAAACTTTATTGAATTGATTATATCAACTGCCCCAACATATAGAATTATGATTACTCCAGAAGGAACTCCAGATAATTATACGCATATACTTAAACCGGATATTCTTTATACGATCCATGCTGGTTTCCAGATTTCCGAGGGTATGTTATGGGCAGTGGCGTATCTAGGAAATCTGCCTGGGGGGGTAATGACATAAAAAAGTTTACCTCCACTTATAGGTACAAAATTCAAATTCAAACAAAAATATAAAATGAAATAAAATTAAAAAAAATATATACATATACTTATAAGTAGGTACAAAAACAAAAATTTCTTTCGGTAAAATAAAAATCACAAAATGAGATCCCTATGTTTCTTAACCTTTCAATAACATTTAAAACATCTATATGCACATTTCTATGAACATGAAGTAGACCTAATCCAACCAACCGCTCCTGTTGCATCGTTCAACGAAGAAACATTTCGTTCAGCGGATGCCACACTAGCAATGTATTCAAAATATGAAGACACTTTTTCATCAAGGGAAATATGTTAGCGCCACGAGATTCAAAAAGAAAAATAATTTAAAAATTTAAAAAAATTATAGTATCAGCTGAACACTTGAAAGATGTAATTATGGAAAGTAATGTTTTCATTGATTTTGATAATGTGAGGCTATTGTTGATCAAGTAATTTATTTTAAACCCGAATAGTTGTTCACAGAATGACTCCATAATTTGTTTGCTTCCTGAAGAACGATTTGCATGTGTACTCAATAATATCACGCTATAAAATTGTTTAAAAATTGATTATTTTGTTAATTATAAATTTCTGTAGTTAACAAAATATTAGAAATTGAGTGAATATAGTCACCATTTTTTCATTGATATTTCACTTATTATCAGTTTTATGACTGACAAAGGCATTTTACAACGTTTAAAAAAATATGCAGTTTCTTATAATATTTATAATCAAATGGATCAGTTGAATATTTTCCAAAAATAATGTTTTGCATAAAGTTGGTAAGAATTTATTATGATTAAAAAAAAATTTAAACATCTTATTTTTTTTTTATTGTATATTATTTAAAAAATATATTGAGAATTTTTTTTTTCTTTAAAATTAATGATTAGTTATTCTCTACTTAATAAGTTTTTTTTATTATCAATATAATTGTTTATTCACAATTAGTTCTAAACAAACTTTGAATGGCATTATATTTTTCATAATCATAATAAACTTTTAACAACCTGAAGCAAAAAAACAAATTTTGAAAAATATTCAATTTATCCAGTTGTTTATAAATATTTTATGAACTTATAGTATTTTTTTAAATTATAAAATGCCTTTGTCAGACATAAAACTGATAATGTGAAATATCAATTTAAAAAAATTACAATATTTAGTCGATTTCTCATATTTATAATTAACATAATAATCGACTTTTAAACAACAAGTTTTTAGCGTGATATTATCGATAACATGTAAAATGTGCTCCAGGAAGCAAAAAAATTATGAAGTCGTTCTATGAACAATTCGGTTTTTAATAAAATCGGCTGTTCCGAAAAAACTTGTTAATTAACAATAGCCTAACATTATCAAAATACCATAAAAAAAATTTCTTCTAATGAAATTACATCATTTAAAGTGTTTAAATGATGAAAATTTGTTTTTATTTATATTTAATAGTATACAAAAATATTTTATATGCATCGTTCTCTCGATAGGTGCTGTACTCCTGCATTAACGCCCACGCGGAGCCCTATTTTTAACGTTGAATTAAAATTATTAATAATTGAGATAGAATTCCGAGAGTAACCAACTTTTCCATGAAAAATCTCCTCCTCTTCAAGAACCTGTTTTTTTATTTTCTCTATCATCAATAGTTTTTGAGCTATTACCAAAACACTAAGGCCGTTTTAATTTTTTTTGTTTTTGCTTAAATAAAATAGCAAATTCTCGTCGGCGGAGAAAAATCGAAAAATACATCTTTTTCAGAATGACATCCCGAAACGAATGAGCGATCGCTCTAATTTTTAGTAGACGTGGAACGATTTTTCGCGGGAAACTCACTTCCATAATGAGAACATGCCTAGCGACTATGGCGGCCACGACGTTTTAGATTTGAGTAGAGATGTGGTGGCCATTCCATCAATTAAAACATTCTGCAGTTTCTTGAGGGGGAGTTATTACCCCCATTAGCCCCCCATTAAATACGCGCTTGGTTAGGGGTGTTAGATTCAAGAATTTTAATATTTTTCATTATTTCATTATCTTCCGTTACTTCCGGCTTCACCGGAAACAACACCGACTTGGGAATCTCAAATGGATCACCTGAGTTCGATCACATAGTCTTGAGATGAAAAATTGGTACGTTATAATTTTCAGGAGCATTTTTATTTTTGCATCTAGTGTGCGTTGGACCCACTTCAACCAATCGGATGGACATGAATGATGAGTAAAAGATATTATATGACAGTGTTTTCCGCCTAGTTCAGTACCGTGGCGGTTTGATATTTCCAAAACCACCAATTGTAAAAAAAAGTCAATTTTTCAAATGACAACATCTTTTAGACACACAAATACAAAAGGTAACTACGAATTGCTCTTCCATTCACTAGATGATATTGCCATCAGAAGTATTTGTTTAGATTTATTCATAAGTTATATTACGAATAGGTAACAGTCAGAATAAATAAGTAAAAAGTGAATCGTTAACATGAACTGCCCCAAGGTACGGTTCCCGAATAGATTGTAAATACAAAAGGTCACAGCATTGGCTTCGCAGACGGTACTGCGATCTTCAATTTATTAAGCAGAAACCTGGAAAGAAGTACAGCAAACACTAGAAATGGCTCGAAGACAGACTATTGACTGTACATTTTCAAAAAACCTACACTATCGAAATTTTCTGGAAATAATGTAAGAACAGAAAGCCTAAAGACTGTTCTTACTTTTTCAAAAAAAAAATTATTTGATTAACGAGTAACAGACTTTCTTAGCCGTTTTCCGTTTTTTTATGTCACTCACTTTTTTTTTCTATGACTCACTACATACTTCATGAAGTTTGAAACTTTCCGTTTTCATTTGAAATAGGTTCGTTTGGGAATATGTAAAGGAGTCAAAGACAGACAAAAGATTGATTTGTTGAAAATATGAACAGGATGTTCATATTCATAAAAAAGGGGACGTTCACGATATCTCTAATTATAGGGGGGTGGCATTGTTATCAGTATTCTCCAAAGTTTTTGAAAAAGCATTCTACCAGAGACTGGTGACATTTCTTGATAATAATACATTTTTCAGTCCCTTTCAATTCGGTTTTAGAAGGGGAATGTCTACCAATCAAGCAATCATAGCACTGTATAATGAAGTTCTTCAAAACTTAGATAAAAGTAGGTTTGCAGCCTGTCTTTTTTTCGATTTACAGAGAGCATTCGAAGTAATTAACATCGAACTCCTACTTCAAAAGTTGGAAAGCTATGGGATACGAGGAAATGCTTTACAGTGGCTTGAAGGATTTCTATCAAATCGTACGCAACGTGTTAGATTACGACTTAACGATATTTCGTATTACTCTGAAGTAGAAGCGGTAAGCAGCGGCGTCCCTCAGGGAGTTTGCTGGGGCCTCTGTTATTTATAATTTTGTAAATGATATAACATACAAAATATGTCTGGAACTCACATATCGTTATACGCAGATGACACTTCTGTTGCCTGCTCTGGGGAATCACTAGCAAATCTGAACAACACATGTACTGAGGCCGCAAATTATATCAATAATTATTGTCAAAAGAACAACCTTATATTGAATCAAAGCAAGACTGAATTAATCATGTTCTCCTTGAAGGATTTAAATAAAAGTTTCATAATAAAATTACATGATGAATCTTCCGAACAAAAGCAAGTAGTAAAATACTTGGGAGTCTTAATAGACTCTAAACTTTCATGGACGTATCAAATCGAAAACGTTCTAAAAAGATTAGCGAGACATTGTTTTGTAATCTGGCAACTTCGATCAAGAATTGATCACAATCTCTTGAAATTGTACTATTATTCATACGTTTATTCAACCATGAATAATGGGATTCTAGCCTGGGGCAACAGTTCTAGGTCTACTAAAGTTTTTATTCAACAAAAAAAGATTGTACCTAACATGATGTTCAAAACCAGGACGTTTTCCTGTCGCCAATTGTTTAAACAACTTGAGCTTTTAACGCTCCCTTCTCTCTTCATTTATAATTGCATATTATATATAAAAAATAACCCAGCTATTCTCAACCAGTCTCGTGAAAATATGGTACACAACTTGGGGCAAAACTTCAATATCAATATACGATCCCATCGTTTGTCAACTGTGGCTAACAGTCCGTTGGTTTTGCCGATCAAATTATACAACCACTTACCCACTAGGCTTAAAATATTATCAAATGTGAACAAATTCAAATATGAAGTTCGAAAACTTTTAGTTAACGGGACTTTTTATTCGGTTCCGGAATATATGTGTTGTAACCTGGTATAACCACCTACTCATGTACACTTTTATACAATGTCCTTTATATAGTTCTTTATACACTGTTCTTTATACACTGTTTTTTGGCTCTACACTCTGTTTTTTATATACATTAGCATATATTATATTATTATATACTATACTATTATATATTTGTATTCTGTAATGATTATTTTTCAACAGATTATTTAAAATTCACCTGACAATATCCTATACTTATGTATGTATAAGTCTGATTGGAAATAAAGAAATTGAATTGAATTGAATTCATAAAATCAGATGTGGAATCATCTGCGACTGAAAGATAAACTTTAGTCACTATCTTCCATCGTCAAGATAACCTCTTGTGGGTTATTCATGTTGAAAAGGGAAACATTCTCAATTGAATTGAGAATGTATCCCTTTTCAACAGACAAAAGAATTGCCTATTGCCTAAGAATGGATACACAAGAGACATGCTTCTCGGCTCTTTGACATAATTTTTTTTTAAAAGTAAATGTATCAATCGTGTTTTCTTGTTATTCACATTGGATTTGATCTCGATTTCATATCAAAATTGAGGTTTCAATCAAGGAAGATTTATTTTAAATTGTATCCTCCAACTTAAGTCAAATATGGTCCTGATTTATTATTGTCGTATTTGAAAGGGTATTTGACTTAAGTTGCGAATATAAAATTTAAAATAAATCTACCTTGAATGAATACTCAAACTTGATATCAAATCGAGACCAAATTCAGTGTGATGAAAAGGAAAAAGCAGAGGAATAACAAGGTATAAAAATGATTGATACATTTACTTTATATATTTTTTTTTATATCAAAGAGCCGCGAAGCATTTTTCTTTGTGTGTACATTCTTAGGCAATCGACAATTCTTTTGTCTGTCTTTGAGTCTTATACGTATTCCCAAACGAATCTACTTCAAATGAAAACGGAAAGTTTTAAACCTCATGAAGTATGTATTGAGCCATGGAATAAAAGAAAGTGAATGACAGATTATAAATTAACGAA
Organism: Gonioctena quinquepunctata; assembly: GCA_018342105.1. Lineage (NCBI taxonomy): Eukaryota > Metazoa > Arthropoda > Insecta > Coleoptera > Chrysomelidae > Gonioctena > Gonioctena quinquepunctata. The sequence continues at coordinate 62,848 of JAFIRS010002021.1, read as the reverse complement.
TTAAAATCTGATATTTACACATTGAACCAAAAACTATGGAGTTTTCTGATGATGAGAAAGTAGATATGTTGTTCGTGTATTCGAGGTGTTTGAGAAATAGCACCAGATGTCTGGCTATGTATCAAGAAATGTATCCCAAACGTCGTCAGCCCAATGCCAGAATTTTTCAACGTATTGAAAGAAGTTTACGAGAGCATGGTTCATTTGTGAAATCTAAGAATAAAAGTGGAAATGGTGGTGATAATGAAATCGACGTTTTAGGTAAGTTTCATGTTACACAAAATGATAATTTGACTCAGGATTCGTAGAATACAAAAAAAATCAGAATGAAGAAGTATCTCTTAGAGAGATAGTGGTATATCGCATTCGCCAACAAGAAAAATTTTGAAGAAACATAAATTGAAGCCCTACAGAGTGAGAAAAGTACATCATTTGCGTTTCAGAGAATTTTGCACACGGCACTGAGACATTTTCGGCAAGATGATGAAATTTGTAGTAAAATTTTATGGTGCGATGAAAGTTGGTTTACAAATAATGGAAAGGTTCAACAGGAATATTAATTATCACTGGCGCCAGGAGAATGCTAATTTATATAGAGCCACTAACTTTCAAGAGAGGTTCGGCAATAATGTCTGGGTTGGTGTTTTGGATACTAAAATCATTGGTCCCTACTTTTTCGATACCCCATTGACGGAGGAGTTGTATCTTGAGTTCCTTGTCGGAGATTCTGGGCGATTTTTTGGAAGATTTGCCTCTGAATGTCCTAAGAAAATATGAATATTTCCAACATGACGGAGCACCACGAATCTGTAAAACATTTCTCAATAGGACATTACCAGGAAGATGGGTAGGAAACAACGGTCCTATTAAATGGCCACCGCGTTCACCCGACCTCACTCTTTTTGATTATTCGATATGGGGTTTCATCAAGAACAAAGTGTTCAGTTCAACTTTTGGGAATGTGGAAAAGTTGAAAGCTTCAATAAGACGGGCATGCATGGCTATAACTCCCCGAATGCTTCAAAATTTCCACAAACGTACCATTTTTAGAGCAAAAATGTGTTTGAAGAATGCTGGGGGGTGTCAATTTCAACACCTCATTAGATATAATTGTTCTTCTGGGTTAATTTTTAAAATAATCTCGATATTTGGACAAAAACTAGTATTTGGGGATTTTTTGATATGAGAAGTTCAAATTTGATCTTATTTTGGCCTTTAATTGTAAGGGGCGCCGCCTACAGGTCTTTGTCTCTTTTGGGGAGTCACAACTTTGTTGTGCATGTATGTATCACATTTTCTAGAAAAAAATCGATTCCTTTATTATTTTTACGTGAAAAAGTTATGAGTTTCAAAAGTCGCTTCAGCAGCCGTTTTCGAGATATTTCGATTTAAATTAATCGATGCATCCAATCTTCTTCTCATCGATTCGCAAACTCTTTGAAAATAAAAGTATCAAGTAGGCTAGTAAGCTTATTCCAATGTTTTTTTTTGTGCTGTCATGCCAAAAATAATAACTTGACGCTTAGTTAAATAATTTTATTTATTATTTTTGTGATTATTTGTTAAAAAATGTAAACTTTACCAAAAACGTTTTCAAAAATTGTTTGGGGAAACAGGAAGTTTTCTGTCGGATGCACATCGAGGAAACCGACGAAGCAGTTCTTAATCTGGTAGGAGAACACCCGAAAACAAGCTCCAGAAAAATAACGCTGACGTTAAACATTTCTCATGGTCTGGTATGGAATTTGTTATATCCCTACCATATCAAAGAGTTCAGGCACTACTCACTCGTGACTTTCCGTTACGTATCAAGTTCTGTCGTTGGTTTCTCCAATGCCTTACTCAAATTCCTTTATATGAAAATCAAATCATGTTTACCGACAAAGCAAATTTCTCACCCAACGCTATACGCAATTTTCAGAACAATCATTTGTGGTCAGAGGGCAACCCCCATGCGATACAGGAATCTCATTTCCAAGAACAGTTCTCTCTCAACGTGTGGGCAGGATTCCTTGGAGATTATTTTATAGGTCCATTCTTTATTCCGGGAAGATTAAACGGAGAGAGATATCGTCGTTTTCTTGAAGAAGATTTGTCTATTTTACTAGATGTGCCGCTTAGACTACGAAATGAAATGTGATTTATGCATGACGGTGCCCCGACACATTTTAGCATCCAAGCGCGAGAATTTTTAGATCAAACGTTCGGCAACCGTTGGATAGGTCGGGGAGGACCTCAACCATGGCCCCCTAGGTCACCATACCATAACAATTTGGATTTATTTCTGTGGGGACATCTAAAATCCTCAATTTACCAGACACCTCTCCAAAATGAAGAAGAATGAAGTAATCGAATAATTGACTCTTGTAGAACGATTCAAAATACAGGAATTTTCCAAAGAGTGCGCGAATCAATGAGAAGAAGATTTGATGTGTGGATAAGGGCAGGAGGTGGAAATTTCGAACATTTATTGTGATTTTGATTCAGATTTATTTCTAGTGTTCCGTTGTTTATTGTTTTTAAAAAATTAGCGTTTGAAATGTTTCTATGCACGACAAAGTTGTCACTCCCCAAAAGAGACAAAGACCTGTAGGCGACGCCCCCTACAATTGAGGGCCAAACTGAAATCAAATTTGAATTTCTCAAATTAAAAAATCCCCCAATACCAATTATCGTCCAAATATCGACATTATTTTAAAAAACCAAAATAAAGATAAATGTTTAACACCCTCTATATAAAAAATGAAGGCCTTGCGGACCCATGCTTATATGAACTTTTCACCTTATAAATAACTGAGGATTCAATGTTTTGTTCTTGTTCTGTGGTTTCTGTTTATAGTTTTAAATTTTTAGTTTAAGTGACAAAACATTATGTTCCTTGTAACACTTTAATGGCAAATAAATATCTATCTATCTAGTTATTCCTAAAATTCATTAGCGATGACTCTGTGACACCACTTCGCAGTTGCTATTGATTTTGTTAATCAAATCCGGAATACATATGAACATTTTCTTGCCGTAACCCCTTACATTCAGTTGGAAGGGCGCTGACAACGACAACGGGGATATAGTAGACAGGAGTAAATATTGGGAAAGCATATGCGACCATCTGTACACTATGTGGCAGCAGACACGTGCGATAGGTATGACGTCATCCCCGATTGATATCCATAAGCTGAAGTGTTTTCTGTGAACGAATTAATCAATCCCGCATGCTGAAGAATTTGGATTCATTTTGTCATCATTGGTATCGTCACGTTGAGATTCACACGAATTAAAATCCATTCAATTAACACCTATACTTGCAAAATATCCACCGTTTTTTTCTTCGAGTCGAGTCGAGGTAGTGAGACAGTCTCCGGTCCTTTGATGGACTAATAATCAAAGTCAACAAAACACTTTCATTAATCCTCGAAATAGAGTGTAGAAACCATACAGGTTTCGCTGTAGAATATTTTAGAAGGTGGAATCAAACTAAATTACAATTGCAGATAAAATCTGGTATACTGGGTTACAATGGGATTTGGGCCATGCCTATATCTCCTTCATTTATCCACCGATTCGGATGAATAGATATGAGACAAAATTTCGGATTGACAGACATATGAAAACAAAACGGCCGACTTCCGGTTTCGCCAGAATAGCCACCAACTTCGATTTTTCAAATAGAACACCCTGTATGTTTGATGTTTTTCGGATTCTACGGCTCAAACGACGACAGTGTTGCCAAATTTTTGATCTACAATTGAAAAAAATATATTTCTCAATTATTTTTTAGCATAGGAGGCCTTGATCAGGTTAAAATCTATACTAATTTACTCATAGTAATAGTCATTTCATCGATAAGATCAATAACCAATCCTACAGCAGGAATTGAAATTTTCTGAACGCATTTTTAACGAAAAAATCGGGTTTTTCCGAAGGCCATCTTGCCATTTGATAGATAATTTTATTACCAATTCAACGATATACATTATGTACCATCTAACAAAATTAAATCAATTGAAAAAATTGGTAGGTAACATGACATCTATTCATTCTTTCAAACAGAATGGTAACAATGAATTACCAAAAATAATCGACTAACAATATGAAATGATCATAAACCCATCACAGAAAAGATAACTTTAATATCACCAAATTGTTTGAATAAATCTAACGACTGAAACAGTGAAAAATTCAACGTACAAATTATTACTCAAAATACCATTATCCTGTTTTCTATAGAAGAGTTTCACAACCATCGAAAAGTCATTTTATTTATTAATACCATTGATTCGTTCGAAGTGTTGCCCGTTTTCCCTAATACTAGACTAGTTCTATTCATTGTACACATCAACACATTTATCAGTTCGTGAGCAGGAATTTCCTGAAATGCGCGCTAACTCTATATCTCCAAAGGAGTTGGTCTCCTCGAGTATACTTTGGATTTTATTTGACTCTATAAATAAAAATAAATAGGGGTTAAATCGGGCGATCTGGCTGGCCATCTGATTGGTCCATTTGTTTCAATCCATCTTTGCCCATAGGTATCACTAAGATATTGCCGAACAATAATAGCATTATGTAGTCCTGCACCATCCTGCTGAAAAACATTTTTCCCTGATTTCTCAGGATATTATTTTGAATATCGTTCTCTAAGAATTGTAGATATCTTTGGCCCGTCGAAAATAATTGGTCCAATGATTCTTGTCCCTATGATTCATACCCAAACATTGAATCCAAATCTTTCTTGAAAATTACCTTCTCACAGCAACCTTGGATTTTCTTGAGCCCATTACCTTGTATTATTTCTATTGAACATACCATTCGTAAACCTAGACTCATCTGTGAACAGTATCTTCGAGACAAAACCATTATTAAAATCATGATGACGCAAACGCCAATTACAATAAGTTAGTCTCCGTTCTGGGTCATTTTCATATAGATGCTGTTGCAAACTGTATCTATAGGAGCGATATTTATGTTTTTTCAATACTTTTCTGGCACTTTCCCTGCTGATTTCACGTTCAATTTCCAATTTCGCACTGAGGCAGATGGAGAAAAATTCACAATGCTAAAACATTAGTTTCCGCTTCTTCACTGACGATGAAGTGGATGTGGTTTTGATCAGCTGGTTCTTTCCTTGGTATTATTTCCAATTTCCTGAAATAGGTCCTCGATGAGTACCGTCTTAACGGATAACGAACAGCGTATAGCATACTAGCATTGACAGCGTTCTTCTGACATTCTCCGTCTATCAATAGTAATACTGATGAAGTCTCCTAGAGTAAAACACTCCGGAAGCAAAATACCTCTCCATTCGGATTTCCGGGCGAGAGGTACTCGAGGGGTCTCAACATTAAAGATTAATTTTTGCAACATCCGCGGACTCAACAAGAACATCAATGACGTCCACCATCACCTACAGACGAAAAAACCGGATATTCTGGCTCTAACAGAAACACAAGTGAACTCGTCCACCAACAAGGTCCATATGCTTTGTCCTGGTTACGAACTCCATTCTCGATTCAGGTTCAAAGGTGGAGTCTGCCTCTACGCTAAGGCTAACCTTTCATGCCAGCGTGAAGAGAGTTTGGAACCGAAAGACTTTGATGTGATGTGGTTCAAGCTATCTGATACCAAACTGACCAAGTTCCTCTGCTGCCTTTACCTATCACCTAATGAACCTTCATATAACGACCTCTTTGAGTTTTTATCACTCAAACTGACTATATAACGACCTCTTTGATTTTTTTTGCAGGAGAACCATCCAACAGCTGAAACCATAATCATGGGAGACTTTAATGTCATAACGCTGCCTGGCTCAAATTCTCTAACAAAACAGATGATGCGGGTCGTCAAGCCGAGGCCTTCGCCATCACTCATGGTCTAGAACAACTGGTCGAGCTACCAACCCGCATCGCTGATGTCAACAACCAGTCTGCCAATATACTAGATCTTTTCCTCACCACCAATCCTGACCCGTATAGAATAGAAGTTTGTGCCCCACTTGGAAACTCTGATCACACCCTCATCTCCACAACATGCTCTTTCCATTTACCCTCGAGCTGCACAATACCACCCCGTCTCATGTGGCATTACAATTCGGCCGACTGGGAAGGTCTTCGTATGTTTTTCTCAGCGTTTCTATGGAAGAGAGTTTGTTTCTCTTCAGTAGATCCAACACGATGTGCTGAGACAATTTCTGAAATCATCATGTTGGGGATGCAAACCTACATACCGAATACCGAAAGAAGAACATCATCCGATAAGACCTGGTTTAACAGAAACTGCTCTAGAGCTGTGGCTTCCAAACAGGCAGCATACCATCGATTGCTAAAAAATCCGGGCCCTGAGACCAAAGCAGCATATGTCGAGGCTAGAGGCATATGCAAAGAGACAATAGAATGCTCAAAAGATGCCCACAATGCCAAAATAAGATCAAAACTTGCTGAATGTCCTAACGGATCCCGTTCATTTTGGTCTTTCGCCAAAGCTGTGGGAAAAAACTTCACTTCCAGCTCATTTCCTCCTCTAACCAAAGAAGATGGAACACTAGCAACGACTGCCCAGGAAAAATCCAATATATTTGCGCACCTATTTGCTGGAAATTCCACTCTGGATTCATCGGGAAAACAACCCCCGAACATTACACCTATTGACAGTCACATGCCCGAGATCACCTTTCGCCAACGTACTATCAGAAAGATTTTGCTGGGTCTCAACACCAACAAAGCCTGTGGATCTGACGGAATCCCGCCGATTGTTCTCAAGAAATGTGCCCCGAACTAACACCTGTTCTTTGCAAGTTGTTCAACCACTCTTACAATTTGGGGGTATTTCCGTCCAATTGGAAAATTGCAAGAGTACAGCCAGTCCCTAAAAAAGGCAAAAAGGCCCTACCTAGCAACTACAGACCTATCGCACTGCTATCTATTATTTCAAACATCGAGCTCATGAAATATCTGGAAGACTCAGGAATTGTCAACGATAGGCAATATGGCTTCCGCCATCAGAGATCAACTGGTGACCTGCTCGCTTACGTCTCACATATATGGCAGCTATCTATTGAAAAGTATGGAGAAACTTTAGCTGTGGCATTAGATATCTCCAAGGCGTTCGATCGAGTTTGGCACCAGGGACTCCTCGCCAAGCTTCCGTCTTATGGCTTGCCCCCTCAGCTGTGTTCTCTGCTTGCTAGTTTTCTCTCAAACAGGTCTCTCCATGTAGTGGTCGATGGAGTTTCATCTGACACTCTACTCATGAATGCTGGTGTTCCGCAAGGATCTATTCTCGCACCAACACTATTTCTACTTCACATCAACGACCTGTTGAAAGCAACTTCATGTCCAGTACACAGCTTTGCCGATGATAGTACCCTCCATACCGCTTTCTCCTCCAGGGCCCCTATATCAGCCTGTGAAACCAGAAATGAACGAGGAAGAAATGTTAATAATATAAATATGGACTTAGCAACAATTCTCGAGTGGGGATCTAATAACTTGGTAGAATTCAATGCAAACAAAACACAAGCATGTCTTTTCTCTAAAAAAACCGATCTCACTGTGCCTAACATAACTTTGTCAGGAGTAACCATACCACTGAAGTCATCCATATCGATGCTTGGTATTACTATCAGCAATAACCTTTCCTGGGAAAATCACGTGAGGTCCATCGCCAAAAGTGCATCCCAAAACTTGGTTTTTGTTTCGTGCCAAGAGCTATTTCACCCCACTCAGCTGCTTATGATCTATAAGGCACAGATTCGACCTGTCCTGGAATACTGTTCCCATATTTGGAGCGCGGCACATAAACATATCCTGAGGCTATTGGATTCTGTCCAAAAAAGGGCAATTCGTCTCGTCGGTGATGCCTCGCCTACAAACTCGCTCACTTGTCTGGAACACCGTAGAAAAGTTGGCGATTTGTCTCTATTTTATAGATATTTTCATGGGCGATGCTCTTCTGAAATATCAACAATCGTTCCTGCTTTGGCAGTCTCTTCGAGACTAACCCGTCAAGTTCAGTCATCACACCCCTTCGTTGTCACTTTGGAGACCTGCAGAACATCACTTTCCAAAGACTCGTTCATCCAACGAACAGCGAGGCTTTGGAACTCATTGCCTTGGGAGGTGTTCCACGAAGCATACAACCTCCAGAAATTTAAGAAGAACACCAACTCCTACCTTCTTTCCCTTGGTTCCCACGATGTTCTCTGAACATGACAGGATATCCCTTTTCGTGGGAACCAGAACATAAAAAAAATAAAATATATCATATCGATTTGTTCGTTTCGAGAATAACGATTATTTTTTTACATTTCAAAAAAACAATTTTTTTTCAATTGTAAAATATGAATTTGGCAACACTATCGTATGTAATTTGAGCCGTAGAATCCGAAAAACATAAAACATACAGGGTGTTCTATTTGAAAAATCAAAATTGGTGGCATATGGCTGTCAATCCGGAATTATGTCTGATATCTGTTTACAACGTTTCATTCAAATTGGTGATAAGTGAAGGAGATATAGGCATGGCCATAGTCCCATTGTAACCCGGTATACCAGCTTTTATCTGTAATTGTAATTTAGTTTGATTCCACCTTCTTTAATATTCTATAGCGAAACCTGTATGGTTTCTACACCCAATTTGGTGGATTACTGAAAGTATTTTGTTGGCTTTGATTATTAGTCCATCGAAGAACCGGAGACTCGATGAACAAAAATGTGGATATTCTGCAAGTGCCATCTATGTATAGGTATCAATTGATTGGCTTTTAATCCGTGTGAATCTCAACGTGAAGAATCCGAAAAACATCAAACATACCGGGTGTTCCATTTGAAAAATCAAAATCTGACGAAACCGAAGTCGGCCAATTTGTTTTCATATGTCTGTCAATCCGAATTTGGGTCTCATATCTTTGTACAAAATTTCATTCAAATCGGTTGAAGTGAAGGAGATATAGGCATGGCCCTAGTCCCATTGTCACCCGGCATAGATATATAATAAGTAATTGAATATGCCAGATGTCATTGTATAGAATGGAAGTTTGTACGACTATATACTGAAAGAAATACACAAAACAAACTCTATGAAAAAAAATTATTCAAGTAAATCCTGTTAATAACTCTGTTAATATCCCTCAAATGATCTGTACTTCGAAACATAATGTTTTGACCCGAGGCAACTTCATAAAATAGTGTATTAAAGTATAAGTGGATAAAAAGGGCTTTAAAACACGCGCGATTTTTCGAGCACGACGGCGCAGCCGGAGTGCTCGAAATAGAGCAAGTGTTTTTAAGACCAGTTATCCACGAATACTTTACGTTATTTTATTGGTGCACTTTGAAATCATAATACTGGTATATTACTATAAAAATAAAGAAATAAGAACTCAATATGCAAGAAGGTTGAATTCTGATGTGACATCAGTATACCTTTCGTTGTCATGGAAATGAGAAAAACATTCATTTGCAATTTGTTACCAAAGATCAATATTTGTTGTCACCAGAGCTCAAAAATGAATGATCCTCATTTTTGAATAGTGAGGCAGAATCGCGGTTAATACCGCGAAAATCCAGTGATATATATAAAAAAGAATATGAAAAGTTCATCAAATGGATGGAGGAGCACATATAAATGAACGAATTGTGAGTAATATTTCATTTGACGTTACATGGTACTCCTGTCAGATCAATAATAAAAAAATTGTCATTTAGACTTCACGTTTCTCGATTTGTTGATGTTGTCATGGTTACCTTTAAAAAACGCGCGTTTTTTAAAGTTCGATTTAAACACTCTGAGGCGTGCTTTAAATGGGTAAAAAGGGGCACCAATAAAAAAAAATTGTATTAAACCTATTTAAAAACAGAAATCCTCTCCAATTTCTTGATCATACCTAAGTACTCGACCAGGCAAAAAACGAAAAACAAAACGTGAAAACAAATATCTCGAAAATCGGCAGGACAGCGATGCTTTACTTATCTTGCTCCACGCATATACAACTCCCTAGACACGGAAAGATTAGTTACTCATTCAAACTCCATTGGCTTACTCAAAAAAGGGTTAAACTTCATATATTTTAAGTGGAAAGATCATCTGCCCACATACTTATAGATAATTTAAAATCCATCTATGAAATATTGTCAATTCTTGATTGTATGTGAATATTTGAAACTCAATTTGATAACCAATTGTCCATCACGCCTTACAATAATCCAACCTACGCACAACTCCGGTTTTTAGTAGGTTCATTCAAGTTTATTCGTCACCGTAACTAAATTGGGTATTTAATTTTCATGTTATTCTTTTCGTGTAATACTTTCTAAATTTATTTCGTGAATAAACTCATATTATTATTATTACTAAAATTAAACGAATCTTTGAATAGAGAGGACGAAGGTAGGGCTAATTTCAAATTATTTCTAGAACGTTGTCGTGCGTAGTAATTGGAGGAAGTGATTTCAGATTTTTGAATAGGTTTTCTTATAAGACAAACAGTTTCAAATTAAAAAGTTCTACTACCGTCAGTATCTTCTTACAACTGAACAGCTGCCTGCATGAATCACGTGGCCCCATTTCACAAATATTTCTAATAGTTTTTTTTTGTTGGAAAGGGGATGGTGGTAGGCTCGAAGTTAGTCCTCCACAAGAAGAATAAAACAACGTAAATTAGGAAAATTCTGTATAAATTTCAGGGATTGTAATCCCCATCTTCAGCAGACTAACAAAATCTAGAAGGGTTGAATAGGCATGTTGACAGTAACCAAGAATCACCGAAATAATATATTCATCTAATGAAATATTCATGGATATAAAAAACCTTTTTATTTTTATATTATGAGCGAGCGTGATATTTTTTTTTATAAAATAGAACTACAAAATACTGCAATCCGCCATGATAGGTTGAACACCAATCAAAGTGAATTACGTCACTTCTATGAAAACCTCATTTTGTTTCGTTTGAACTTCGACAATCTCTGCACTGTTCATCTGCGTGTATCAGCGTTTATCAAGTATTTTGTGGTTCCTAACGATCATTCACCTAGTTTTGTGTTTGTGTTGTTTACCAAAATCAAGAAACGTTAACCATGGAGCAAGGATTTACCAAGGCAAATAGCTCAAATATGCGTAGAATTGATGTGTTGATGCTGGGAGAGTTTTTTGGATAAAAAAAGACTTTTGTTCAGCAGAATTTAGGAATGTTAAAACTTCCATATAAGTACATTATTAATATTTAAAGACATAAGTATCCAGAAGTCCAAAACCCGTAAAATCTGCTTTTTGTATGAACTTCATGATAGGTTAGTATAGAGGTTATGTTATTGAAGGTTGTTCGTATTACGAAGTGACTAGGTACACGTTGACGTGCGCGTAGTGGTTTGTTTGCGGACACGTGTATGATTTTAAATTTATATGCCGGTACGGGACCGGAGAATTTTGCAGCTTTTGGTAAACATCCTGCTTTCATGCGGACCTGCTACACCGATCCCATCATATCATCATGTCCGCAAATGAATCATTACGCGCACATCAACGTGCATTTAGCCACTTCGTTATTATTACAAGAGATGACAGCTAACCTCACAAATGATTGAATTCATCATTAAATTTAGTCCTCCAACAAGATCATTGTGCCATTTACACCATTCTAGAATCTACTTAAGAAAATAAAGTGAAAACTTACGTCAAAGTGATCTTCACAGAAATAAATTGGAGAATTTAGACATATAGATGTTGGATCTCGACGTGCAAGATTGAGCCACTTACTTTGCATTGTTTTCTTGTGTGGAACGTAAACAAATAACTTGCTAGTAGTTTTTATGTGTTATCACACTGGGGGACCGCACACTTTCTATACACTTTAGAATACATGTCTAACACACAAAATTATTGCATTGCCACCTAATGTTTACTGTTGACATATATAGAAGTGACGTCACGAGCAGCCGTCATGATCTGGCGGGCGTTTTGACGTGAATTTTAAACGAAGAATTACAATCGCAATTTTTTTCTACCAAACCTTTATTTTCTGCAGAAATACAACATTTTTTAGAAATAGTAGATACTTCCGAACATCATAGAACAAATTTTCAAAATCAGTCATCATGCCTATTATAATTATGAGCATGTTACAAAATGGAGGAAACCTATACTTACAAACATAATATCGAAGTGAAATAAAAAAACAGAATTAGAGGATTGTTTGGACTAACCCTTTACGAGTCCTTAATTTCTTTCTTTTAATTTTTGTGTGTCTTAAAATCAGCATTTTGGTTGTTGGTGATATCGCACAAAAATGATGGATATGACAGTTTGGTATTTTGGTTGAACGACATCTTACGGCGCTCTAGTGGACTATATATTTGGAAACATTGAATTCTTCATGTTTGAAAATGATTCTGGAGAGTCCCAGAGTTGATACGGTTACTGAGCGAAAGATGTCTCTTGTATAATGGATTTTAATACATCTGATACACTAGAGGTGACAGAGATGTGGAGTATATGAGGATATTTGAATTTAGAGATGAAAGTTGAAAAGTTGACGGATAAAGGAAAGAGCTTTGAATAATTTTAGGCAATCATATTCTATTTGGTCGTTGACACAGTTTGTACCGATTTGATTTCATGGATTTCCAAAATGTTAAATTTGGGGCTTTTGGGGCAGCAAATGTATTAGATCCACATTTCTGTTTATCTCAAAGTTTGAGTGTCCAGATTCCAAGAGATGGTTTGCAAAAGCAGATTGGATGTTACAAATGTCGGTGTGACGATATTTATTGAAAAGATTGACGTGTTCTTTGAGACATTCTGTAAATTTTCTACCGATTTGTCCAACGTAAACAAGAGGACATTCTAGACATTCAAGTTTATAGACACCTGATCTTTCAAGTCTGTCTTGTTTGGTTTGGAGTTACATAAATGTGTATTCAGGTTGTTCAGAGTTTTAAAACAAATATGTAAATTGTCAGCAGACAAGTATTGGCCTATGGAAGTTCAGGGCCTAAATAGGGGAGAGAGCGGAATAATTATTTGGGGGTTTGGGTTGAAAGAAGTGATAGGTTGAGGTGTTTGTTCAGGTGTTGATTGAAGATTTCAACAATTATATGTTGAGGGTAACCGTTATTGGAAACTATGTATCTGATGATGTTCATCTCTTTGTCGAAATTTTTGGTCGAAAGAGGTAAGTTGAACAGTCTGTGAATAAGGTTGTGAAAAGAAGAAAGCTTTTGGCTTGTGGGTGGTTGGAATAAATATGGGATGACAGCCACCCACACAGCCACAACTTGCTCCTTTCCACCTTATTTACAGACTGTTCAACTTACCCCTTTCGACCAAAAATTTGACCCTCAACATATAATTGTTAAAATTTTCAATCAACACCTGAAAAACACCTCAACCGATTACTTCTATCAACCCAAACCCCAAAAAATATAACGCTCTCTCCCCTATTTAGGCCCATCTTACACTTCCATAGGCCAATACTTGTGTGATGACAACTTACATATTTGTTATAAAACTTGAACAACCTAAATATACATGTATGTAACCATAGACAAACCAGACAGACTTGAAAGATCAAGTGTCTATAAACTTGAATATCCAGAATGTCCTGTTGTTTACGTTGGACAAACCGGTAGGAAATTTACAGAACGTCTCATAAAGAACGCGTCAACCTTTTCAATAAATATCGATACACCGACATTTGTAACTCCCAATCTGCTTTTGTAAAACATCTCTTGGAATCTGGACACTCAAACTTTGTGATAAACAACAATGTTAATCTAATCCATTTCTGCCTCAAAGGCCCAAATTGAACATTTTGGAAATCCTTTGAATTCACAAATCCAAAAATTCACTAGATAAAAACTGTGTCAACGACCAAATAGAATTTGATTGCCTAAACTTATTCAAAGCTCTTTCCAACTTTCATCCCTAAATTCAAATATCCTCACATACTCCTACCATTTCTCCACATCTCTGCCACCTCTAGTGTATCAGATGTATTAAACAGTAACAGCATTAGTAACCGTATCAACTCTGGGACTTTCCAAAATCATTTTCAAACATAAATAATTCAATGAAAATAGTTTGTGGCATTCAGACAAGGAAATGAAAACTAGAACTGAAAAATAAAAATATGGATTGGCCAGAATTCGAAACTGGGACCTATCGATTTCTAGTCGAACGCTCTGCTAACTGAGCCACCAGTCCTTGTTCGAAACCGGCGATTCGCACTTTTAAATTCAGTTCTGTGTTAGTAACAAAGATGATGAGGGTTAATGTGATGCATGAAAATATTCACGCATGCACACCCAATGAAATAATTCAATGTTTCCAAATATATAGTCCTCTACAGCACCGTAATATGTCGTTCAACCATAATACCAAACTGTCACATCAGTTATTTTTCTGCGATACTACCGTTCCATACATGTTAGAGTCATTCTTCCATCAACCAAAATGCTGATTTTCAGACACAGACAAATTAAAAGGAAGAAATTAAGGAATTATGATTGAAACCTTCTAGATCTTGTACGTCTGCTGAAGATGGGGATTACAATCCCTGAAATGTATACAGAGATTTCTAAATTTCCAATTTCTGCCATCTCTATTTTGAGAAAAATGAACTTTTTTCGACACATGAATCTAGCTCTTTTTTGTATTTTGAGGATAGAGTCCAGCAAATTTAAACTACATATTTCCCAAAAGGGTAAGCGATACCTCAAATGTGATTCAATCAAAGCGTAATATGCAGTTTTAGCAGAAGATACTCCAAGCTCTCTAGCAATTACTCTGAATTGCATGACATCCGGCAGACATTTTTTTTTCAATTGTTTTATGTGCAAATCAAACTTCAATTTCTTGTATATAATCAAACCAGAAATCTGGTATCTTGGAGAATAAAGATATCACTTTTTGAGGTTACATCGTGAAGATTATATTTAAATAAGACTAATATATTCGTTTTTCTGATATTAAATAATATGAGTTCGAATCACACCAAGACTTGACAATTTTTATATCTTGAGGTATTGTATCGTTAAGATCTTCAACAGTCTTACTCCTCCACAGAATTGTCTGCAAATAACGTAAGTTTGGCAAAAATATTTGATAAAACAATAACGTACAATAAAAACAGAATTGGACCTAAAACCGTTACAATAGTTTTGGGAATACTACAATGAAATATTCAGTGGTGTGGTACACTTCGTGTGGTAGTTAATCAGTTACACACGCTCATATATAAAAATAACAAATTCCCAAAACTCTAGCTGAGATCGCCACTGATAGCGACTATATCAATAACCGTCAGCGGAAATAAAGACAAACCCTGTAAGAATCCGCCCCGTTTACTTCAGTATTGTAATCCTCCTTCCAAATGTCACGTTTGAACATTTCCTTTTACACCTTCTCCCCACGCCCAGCCGACAAGGAAAACTATCAGCATCACTTCTTGTTTTCGAAACGCGTTGGGTACGCCATTATCATATTGTGGTATGGACGAGACCTCATAGCGGTACCTAGGACGGGATCTTCCTTGTAGTTATACAATTTAAGTTTAGATTTTCCGTTCAAATTATATTCATATTGAAAAACTTTTGAAAAACATTAAACCGACTGAAAACTCAACTGAAAGCAAAAATAAAATAACCTCTTAAGTCTAATGATATTGCTCTAACTAATGTGAGTAACTGATTTTGAGTCGGCGCCAAACAAACAATTATCGAATATCATGATATGATTGATTTGTTGAAAATATGAACAGGATGTTCATAGAATCAGATGTGGAATCATCTGCGACTGACAGATAAACTTTAGTCACTATCTTCCATCGTCAAGATAACCTCTTGTGGGGTCTTTTCAGAATATCTATCAGATGTAGTTCAATGTCCAGCGTGGCTTTAGCCAGGGAAGTAGTTGTTTTCTGTTAGACATTCACAAAAATAACTTCATTTTTACTGGATTTTTCAATTCACAGAAAAATCTTTTTTTCAATATCCAATTGAGAATGTTTCCCTTTTCAATCATTAAATACTTTGAAAGAAGTAATCAAAACGCAGCCGTGCATCTCGCTGCCATCATTTTACGTTTACCTAATTCAATTGCTAGTTTGTTTGGCGCCGACTCAAAATCAGTTACTTACATTAGTTTAGGAGCTCAATTATCATTTAGACTAAGAAGGTTTATTTTATTTTCAACCGACGAAACCAAAAAAGAGTAGGTTGTCTAGTCGACGCGTATATTTATTTTTTTTTATTCAATTTTTTTATGCATGATCACGCATAACTTTTCACTGAGAAGTCCGGTTCCGATAATTATTTTTTCACTGGATAGGGTGTACTTCTAAATTGGTCCCATTTGAATCCAAAAGATGAAATCCACCCCTAAGGGTAGCAAAATGAAGGATATTGATCACTCACCCTCTGAATTCTGGTCCGTTAACCGATTCTATCAGCTATAACTTCGTACTGGGATCTTCGATTTGGATGATTCTTCTTTCATCACATAGGGTATACCTCATAGTTGATCTTATTTGCATTTCGAATGGAATTATCCACCCTTACGGGTAGAAAAATAGGGGATAATTGATTTTTCACTTGTGAACATTGGCACACATATGTAGTTGACAATGACAGATCGCTAGTGTCATTATCACAATCAATATGTTCTATGAGAGGATGGAATGATATACAAAGTAATGAGATAAATTAACCAGAACAACAAAAATTATTTATATTACAACAAATAGTAAAAGTAGATAATTATATTATTTAACTGGTAATAGTTGAAGTAAGGTGAATAAGTAAGTATTTTGGAAGTAATCAAAAAACAAGCAGTTAGTAATTAGTAGATTTTAGCCACAAAAAATTGAAAAATAAAAACTTTTTAACAAAAAATCAAACCGACGAAATACGGAACTGAAAAGTAAAAAATAAGATAAACCTTCTTAGTCTCAATAACTAAGCTCCTAAACTAATGTAAGTAACTAATTTTGAGCCGGCGCCAAACAAACAATCAACGAAGATCATTAAATTACTTCAAAAAAATCATCAGAATGTCACCGCCCAACTCGATGCCATCATTTTACGCTTACCTAATTCATTTGCTTGTTTGTTTGGCGCCGCCTCAAAATCAGTTACTTTCATTAGTTTAGGAGCTTAGTTATTGATACTAAGAAGGTTCATTTATTTTTTACTTTTCAGTTCCGTATATCGTCGGTTTAATTTTTTGTTGTTGTTTTTTGCTTTTCAGTTGATTTTTTCGTCGGTTTGATTTTTTGTTGAAAAGTTTTTATTTTTCAATTTTTTGTTGCCAAAATCTATTTATTACTACCTACTCAATTTTTGATTACTTCCAAAATACTTACTTACCTAGCTTACTTAACTATTAACTTTAAATATTATGATTTTCTATTTTAACTATTTATTGTTATATAATATAAATTAATTTGATAGTTCTGGTTAGTTGATTTCATCACTTTGTATATAATCCCATCCTTTCATAGAATGGAATCATTTTGACGGATGTAGGAGGGTCTGTCAATGTCAACTACATATGTGTGCCAAAGTTCATAAGTGAAAAATCAATCATCCCCTATTTTTCTACCCATAGGGGTGGATCATTTCATTCCAAATGATCAACTATGAGTATACCTTTTTTAATAAAAGAATCATCCAAATCGGAAGACCCACTAAAAAGTTATGTTTGATAGAATCGGTTAACGGACCAAAATTCAGAGGGTGAACGATCAATATCCTTCATTTTGCTACCCTTAGGGATGGATTTTGTTGTTCAAATTGAAATGGGACCAACTTCGAAGTACACCCTATCGAATGAAAAAAGAATCATCGGAATCAAACCGCTCTGTGAAAAGTTTTGCGTGATCATGCATAAAAAAAAAATATAACGTTTGGTTTCGTCGGTGAAAAAGAACATCATGATGATGAACCTACTGGTTGATATTGGTTCAATGAACATTTGCGTCAATGAAATGAATTATAATTATTCTCCTGTCGATAATAAATGACATACATCATGTTTTTAAGGGAATGCTCAGTTTCAAGCAATATCATAACAGTCAAAGTAATCTGAAAAAATCCAATTTTCTGGTGATCGCAAAGGAACTCAACTATTTGAATGTTACTTTGAACATGATTGGTTTTTCATGGGTACAATCAGTCAGTTTTCTTCAGTGCTGTTTTCAGTACGCGTTGATTCAAATTAATAATAAAACTGAATTAATACTCAACATGTGGGATGGAAGAAGATTATTATGGATCATGATTTTTTATCGAACAGGAAATGTTTTCGTCATTGGACAATAGTAACTTTTTCCATTGAATTGAAGACATGAAAATATTTTGTGTATTACATGAACATATGAAAAATATGTAGCAGATTACAATAGGGATAGGCTACCCTAACTTCCTTTGTGGTAGAAAGGTTTTAATGATTTTTCAATAACAACATTAAATTAATAGAATCTACAAATCATATGGGAATTGTTCGATTACTTTGGAAGTTATCACCAAAATGTGTTCTTCATGCAGAACCAATTACAAAAAAAAAAATTCATGTTTACTCATATTGCATGTTAGTATTTGTGAGGTTCTGTGTATTACTGTACAAAAAAAAGATTGGGTTGATAAAAAAATAACAATTTGCCAATACCAAATTGAGGAACAATCTATAAAAAATATTTCTTACCTTTTGGTATTGACTATTCAATACCAAGTAACCTTAGGAAAATCCAGAGGCTTGCCTGTCTGGTATTGCGAGTGTTATGAGAAGTACACCAACCGCTGCCGTGGAAATCATCCTGAACCTTCCACTCCTAGACTTAATATTCATTGGTGGGGCGCAAACTGGAGAATCCAATCACGAATTAGGTATACCAAAATTACTCATGGTGAACTGGGATGACATGAGACTAGATGATGCATCTATAATCATACAAAAACCTCAATATACAGCGAAAGTGAAATGGAGGGGGCTCGGGAATAGAAACACTATCGTCTATAAGACCAAGGAAGGATTTCACAGTTGCATTTGTGAAAAAAACAGCTACCTTGTGCGGGTGCCAGGATACAGAGTATACAAGGCAACGAAGGGCAGACCGACTAGCAAGACAAGCAGTAATTGCCATTCATTTGCCCAGAACAAGCGGTTGGAATCTGTGAATACCGATGTGAAAACCCAATAAAAGGAAAGGGGGAAACATCATTTTTGAATGCAATGCATTAGAAAACAGGCTCAAAAAAAACATTCGGACAAGTCAATCCAGAAACAGGTGAAGATCCGAACCTAGTGTACCTTGTGAAAGACTATATAATTAGGAACCACTGAACATTGAGCAATACAATATACCCCTTCTGGTCATAGTGTTTAGGAAATCACGTTAGGAAAGCCCGTTCTCTTGCTCGTCAGTTTTCAACCAAGCCACACTACTTATATAATTCCTGACTAGCTTTTAGTATTGAGTCTTCACATCAAAACTCTTTCATTCTATTTTGCATATATTTCATTCCTTAATCCTTGTATTGATGATTCTGAATACAATAATTCCCTCACTTCATTCCATCCACCTCCACAACCCTATGGGTCTTTATGTTATGCTGTGTAATGTTTATGTTTTCATGTTTATATTCTATATCATTTATATATAATTTTTCCTTTGAAAATGAAGATTTTTATTGAAACATATTTCAAAATTTCATTACTAATGGACGAGTCTCCGCCATGTTGAAGCTGCCATCTTGAATTTCCATCACGCTCACTGGATAAGCAGAAGTGTGTGAAATATTTCTTATGTTTTTTTATAACTGACGGTAGAGTGAAATGAAAATTTGTAGCAAAATAGAGAATAAATTATTGTTTCAATTGTTTCTTTCATCCTATTTCTAGTATGTATGAAAATGAATTATAAAAATTGATTAATTTTGTGATACTTGGACAAAATGATTGTAGTGTTCATCTAATTGGTCACTTTCATGGCTTTTTGTTACTCTGGTTCAGAAACATGAGCAAAAACAGTGTAATTTCCTTACTAAGATAGATAATCCATGTTATTTTCGATTTGTGCCTCAAACACTTATAAAGGTAATGGAGAAAATAAAGAACTTACCAACTTTGAAATGTTTTATTTTACAATGCGAATTATTTCACTGTACATAAAATTTGAAATCATGACAATAATACATAATATCTCAGCTTTCAACTTCAATCAAAACAAAACAGAAATTGATATATTTGGGTTATAGGAACAGTAGCAAATATACAGTGCGGTCCATAGGTATGGAATAAATTCACTTTTAGCGTTATTATGTATTTGTTTAAAAAACCCGACACAAATCGATTTCTATTGTCAATTTGCCAATTCACAGTATGAAAATATTACCCCCTTCTTGCACCCCCACTGAATTATGAGCACCCCTTCAAAAAATTTTACTGAGAAGGGGAGTCGTGTGGCACCTTGTTCGAAAGGGATTTTCATTTTCTGTTCAGCAATTTTGAGTTTTTCAAATTTGTTGCAATCGTAACTGAGAAAACTCATTTTGAAAATGTAAAATTTTTATACTTTACATAGAATGAAGGAAATAATGTCACATAATGTTTAGGAAGTATTTTTCGATTCATTTCACGATCAAATTAAATGTTCAAAATGAATACCATTCTCTTCTTGACAATAAGCAAGTTGATCTTGGAATTCTCGTACAACAGTTTGTAGGACCTCAGGGATTATGTTGTTAATTTCTTCCGTTATCCTAACTTTTAAATCTGCAATATTGTCTGGTCTATTGAATTATACTCTTGATTTTAAATAATCTCATACGAAGTAATCGAGAGGAGTCAAATCAGGGGATCTAGGCGGCCATTCGTTCGTTTCACATCTTCTAATGCACCCAAGGGACCGATTTTACAATTTTTTTCACAACCTATGTTCAGAAAGAGATTTTTCTGGTGTGCGTGGGAATTAAATTTGTCCACTTTAATTTTATTACTTTATAAACTCGTCTCAATATAAAAACAAAACTTTACGGGCCACTCGTTCTATTTACTTTGAGCTTCGAGAAAAGAAAACAGAATCACTTTGATATCTCGACCCACCCTTTGTCAAAGCCCAAACTATAGTGTTCTCACACTCCTGATCTACCCCTAGCTAAGTACTAACTTAGCAGGAAGCAGTTATATGGCTAGGATTCTGCGTACGAGACATCAACGTGTATTACTCACTACATTCATCATTACTGTAATATGGAAAATTCATCCTATAAAACCACCTCCAGGAACTCCATCCTAAATCAAGAAGCCCCAATATCTGTATATTAGTCTTATTATCAATTTATGATCAAAGGCTTTACTCTGCAAGTATCTTGAGGGAGAAAAAAAAGTTTACATGAGATCCAATTCATTAACGCGCTAACTGCTCTTGTTCGGCCATGCTTCACAACTTGAGCAGCTAGAAAAACTGACATATTGTGACCCCCGACGGAACCTGAGATCGTAACCTCGAGATCACATGAGTGGTTCATCGATCTCGTGCTATGGGATATTGAAATTCCACAGCAGCAAGATAGATGCAAAACGTCAAATTCACTATTTATTTCAATGGAGTACCAGGCCGCTATGAAGCCTATTAAACTCGAAATACCTGTCAGAGTCGGAAATGAAACAAATGCTGGTGGCAATTCTCCCGAGTACGGTAGGATTGTCAATTAATACAAAATAAATGAAGTTATGAGGAATTGACAGCCTGCTATCGTAGGATAGGAATTCTTATCTATATTCTTGGTTCAACCACAATACCCCATAAATCAATCCGAAATAACAAATAATACATAAATCGATTTATCATGAAAGTCACGGGACTGGAATATTTTACACATGTGCAAATCGTATAAAATATTTAACGAATGAAATAAAATCAAGCCGGCGTTTCGCCAACCTGATAAACTCAATGGGTTTTCAACCACAGTAGGGGTAAATATACATACAGGGCAACATGGGCAGAAATGTCTTGATGACACGGTCAAACCAACAGGTTATCAAAAGGTTTATCACAATGTTCTACTTACTCGAACTTTTACGCAAACTACCTCGCAGAACAATTCAGGTAACTTGTTCTCGAGCTGGAGGAAAGAGAGCGATACTAATCAAATCTCGTCTTTTATATCCACCAGATTTAAAATAAATATCGGACAAAAACCGTATAAAGAAAGACCCTCTTTTTGTCTGATTAACATAAGCACTGGGCCAAAAATCAACTCATCTTTTTCTCCCATTATGACAAAGCATACTACGTTTTTACTAATATGACCTTTTTCTACTCTCATAGTAAAGTCGCACCAGATATCTGAGAAGGTCTTAAATCACCAACCACTTGAGTTATCAGCAGGGGTGGATTCTACGCAGAGTTGTACTTGCCCCCATTGAATTGTGTTTTATAGGTAGGTATAATGATATTGGGTTAAGATAATTATTGAGAAAAATCTCTTGAATGTAATTGAGAATTGTTTATATATATATATATATATATATATATATATATATATATTATATATTTTTATTATATTATATTATATTATATTATATTATATTATATTATATTATATTATATTATATTATATTATATTATATTATATTATATTATATTATATTATATTATATTATATTATATTATATTATATTATATTATATTATATTATATTATATTATATTATATTATATTATATTATATTATATTATATTATATTATATTATATTATATTATATTATATTATATTATATTATATTATATTATATTATATTATATTATATTATATTATATTATATTATATTATATTATATTATATTATATTATATTATATTATATTATATTATATTATATTATATTATATTATATTATATTATATTATATTATATTATATTATATTATATTTTATATTATATTTTATTATATTATATTATATTATATTATTTTATATTATATTATATTATATTATATTATATTATATTATATTATATTATATTATATTATATTATATTATATTATATTATATTATATTATATTATATTATATTATATTATATTATATTATATTATATTATATTATATTATATTATATTATATTATATTATATTATATTATATTATATTATATTATATTATATTATATTATATTATATTATATTATATTATATTATATTATATTATATTATATTATATTATATTATATTATATTATATTATAATATATTATATTATATTATATTATATTATATTATATTATATTATATTATATTATATTATATTATATTATATTATATTATATTATATTATATTATATTATATTATATTATATTATATTATATTATATTATATTATATTATATTATATTATATTATATTATATTATATTATATTATATTATATTATATTATATTATATTATATTATATTATATTATATTATATTATATTATATTATATTATATTATATTATATTATATTATATTATATTATATTATATTATATTATATTATATTATATTATATTATATTATATTATATTATATTATATTATATTATATTATATTATATTATATTATATTATATTATATTATATTATATTATATTATATTATATTATATTATATTATATTATATTATATTATATTATATTATATTATATTATATTATATTATATTATATTATATTATATTATATTATATTATATTATATTATATTATATTATATTATAATATATGATATACCTAATTAATGTAAAAAGTAGACCTCCTATCAAAAAAAGTTACATGTAAAGGTATAGATAATTGAAAGATCTGAAACTTCCATTCGAATAATTTTTCACGTGACCTCAAAAATATAAAAAAAAAGCCAAAAACATTTTTTTTTGTTTTTTATTTTAATCTTCCACAAAAATAATTGATTTTGATGAAATTTTGGAAAATGAATATTTTTTTAAACGAAATCTTCATTTCTTGATTTTTTGCGAATTCAATTTGAAAAAAAGGCCTAATTTTCAATCAAAAAGTGATTAACAAAATTTTTATTTTTGAAAATTTTTTAAATTTTTTAAAATGGTAAAAAATTTTAAGAATATTGCAAAAATGGAAAAAACCAAAAAATAACTTTTTTCAAGATCGATTTTTTCGTAAATTACACTAATTCTTCATTGTTCATTCAAACGAAGGTGTTGCAAAATATCTGATGGGGAACTTCATTAACCGTTAAGTTTGACTGCTGAAAAACAAAATGTTTAAACAATAGTTTTACCTAAGGAATTTCTAAAAATATTCACGCAGAAAAAGTGGAGCAACTATCCCTTCATTTGAGTTTCGGAGTCATACAACAATTCCATTTACTACAGAGAAATGTTTGTCTGATGAACGAAATATATATATATATTCTTGTACAGTGGCTTTGGTGTCATTTGAACATGGTGCTTTATCTAGTCTTCGACTTTATCCATGACGATAATTGTTGGGACGAATATTTGGTATGAGTTTATTTTGGAACTAGTCATCAAATAATTCGGCTGTGGTATCATCATGACAATCTACTAAAGAGTCCTAAATATTCTTTGCCGATAAAGACAACGCATTTGGTATAAAACCATTTTTGGTTCCTGCGTGAATTATCGTAATGCGTTTGCCTTTATAAGACGGCGCATTAGTTTGGCACAAGGATGAGTCTACCCAACTTTTGTTTGGAATATCGTGTGTATCACCAAGTTTCATCCAAATCCACTACTGTTCTACCATATTCTCTAAATTCGTTTTTTGCCAATACATATTCAAATCTTCATTTCTTAAAGCACACAGATTCCATTAAGATTTTTCTGCTACTAGTGAGTTTTTTAAATTTAAATCCGTTTTGTGAAAGAGACTTTTTAAAAGTATCTTTGCAACACTGGTTACCAGTTTCAATCTTTTTGAGCCGTTGCATTTAAATATCTAATGTAGGCACCGTTGGCTCTTTATACAAGGCATATATTGTTCCTCAAATTATATCTACATCACAGCCATCTAGTTTCCTTGAACCGCCAGAGTCTTTTCGTTTCTTTTTTTTTAAATAGGGTTACTTATTATTTTAAACACTTGGAATACGGTGTTTTTGTTAAAGAAGCACGTTCTTGCATAGCTTGATCCTTCCACGTTCCAGAAGGGAAGTATAAACATTGATTATAATATGTCTCCCATGAGGGTGTAACATTTGTCGACTAGTGGTACTACGACCACCAGTTGAAGTACTAGCTTCAGAATGAGCCCATGGACGCCACATTTTTCACGACACAAAAATCGAATAGACACTTTAAAATAGATACAACGAAATATTAGATAGGTAATGACTAAATGTTGTTTAACTTTTCCCCTTTTATTTCTGAAATTGGAGACCGGTCAGTTCTCAAAAAAGTCTTGTTTTCCAAATCTGGTAGGTAATTTATTTTGTAACCGTAAATAGACCATTATCCCTATAATCTCGTTAATAGCCCATTAGTACTGAAAGTCTGGAGGCCAGGTAAGTGAATTTTATTATTTACACACATTTAAACATATCCTTAGCAAGTATTCTAAATCAACCTCACGAGATTTTTTATTATCAAATAAATTTAAATACAAAACTGTCAACAAAAGCCAAAAATAATGTAGAGCCCACTATTATTGAAATGCCAAACTATTTCATGAGATATTTTAATCCAGACCTGGGAATCTTTTAAGGGACACACACTTTTATTGCTTATCTATATGTCGAACAATAGGTAATAATGAGGGTCGTCGGCTAATATTGATTTACGACCTTCTTAGATTTCTGGTGCGACCATAAAAGAGGCAGAAAAGTATTTTAGTCTTTCTGTACAGTTCTTTTGCTCGGTTTTGTGATCGATCCAGTAGCTTTGTTTGTTTATACTTATTTTCTAGACAGGCGTTATTTTGTTGCTAGACTATAATTAATATTAAACCCCAAAGAGGCAGGGACGTACCAAAGTTATTTCAAACTTTTGGTTAGCCGTTCGTAGTAACAAGGTGTGACTATAAAATATAATTACCCTAAGATTTCCTGGCGGTCGGCTCTTCGGTACGCCATTGTTTCAAGGATAGCGTGACCTGCAACCCTCGAACTGCCCTCGTACGCCGCTCGACGAGTGATTAAAGGTCACGTGACGATATCACCGTCTAACTGCTCCTGTATTAGATGCTGCTCTCTTTATTGGCGTGTCTTCCAGACATTTCTTGGGTGCAACTCTAATTAGAAAGACTCGCTCTCGCAGAGTTCACGGAAGTTGTTGGAAGTTTAATCTGGGAATTGGCGAGAATGTATATTCATTGGACTTTGTTCGAGCGATTGTTTAGATAGAGTGAGGGTTTAATAATGGATTATTTCATATATAATGAGCTTCAGTTTTTTCCAGCGGCATATTGTGATACAATGCAACATAGGATAATCCGAACATAATGCACCGAGCGGGATGAGGGAATAGTAATTTACGTAACAAGTCCTGAAAATACTGTTTTTTTGGCCGTAGGAGAGTCCTGGTTGTATGCGAGTCCAAAATACTATATTGTGCAACAAGTACAGAAAGTTGCTAACTTCTCACGAGTTTGAAAAAGGTGCGGCATGAGCGCAAGCGAGAGATAAATTGCATTTCTGCACGTGTTACTATACTTTTTCCACAAACACACTTTTTGCTAAAAATCAAACTAATTAAGTTTATTTCGAAACAAACATTTATTATAATGGCAAATAATATTTTTAAGTTTATTTAGTTATAGTTTAACCATTTTCAATTGCAGAAGATGTTTATATAGTGAGCAAATCAAAAACTCACTTCGCTAACACGATCGTATATGCGAAGAAACGGAACTAAAAATAGTGTGTACCACTCATAAACATTCTCCGTCGGCGAACGGTAGATCGAAAAAGATCAAAAGAGCCGATAGTCACTGTGGGTTTGAGTGACAGCTGTTTGAGTGACCGCAAGCCAATGATAATGCTTGTAGGTGTGTCTATACGTTGAGACTAATAAATCACCAGTTTCAGGAGGTCTGAGTAAATGAAAGCCAGTAGCGTCTCTGGTCTGGGATCGAAATAGGTTTTAAAATATTCTATACATTGTCCGGTCAATTAGACATTTAAAATAACAAAAATACCCGGGGAGCCAAATATTGGTGGAGAGCTGGGGGTTACCATTACAAAATGAAGTTTCAAAAATCCCCATCGATCCTATGTGTGCTACAAAAGTTATTCGGGGTCAAAGGTCAAAATTTGAGGTGTTTTGGATTTTTCTCGAAAACGGTGAGTTTTATAAAAAAAAACTCTCGACTAAAGTTGTAGATCTTGAAATTGTCTACAAAAATAGTTTCAAGATTTTTTTCCTAAGAGTTGCAATTCCTGAGATATCGCGATTCTAATAGTCACATTATACATGATATGCACACATTTCCACGCCACCTGTGAGGTAGTGTACTCGGCGCGTTTTTTACCGTGGTTTCCCCTGTAGGCCTACTGCACTAACTGTCATGACAATTTTAGGATAATTTAAGGTAACAATACCAGTCAAGTTCTAGATATTACCTTATTATTGATATTGATTATTGATATTGCTATTGATTTTTGGGTTAACTATTGTTTTGATTTCTTTAGATATTTTAATCAGATTCATACTCTTGAAAGTCTACTTCAACAGTCATGTCTTCTTCGATTTCTTCTTCTTCCTCTTCCTCTTGCTGGATGTTCATAAATTGTTCAAATGTGGCTGAGTCATTGTTCTCTTCATTAAAATCACAGGAATCTTCCTCTATTGTAGGTACTCAACTGGACATTTGAGCAAGACTGACCTTGGCAATTGGTACACGCTGGAGAACACAGCAACCCGACTTTTTTACAGCCACATTTGGCACTACAACCTTTTTTGCAATTGCAAAAAATAGTGTTGAGGAGTTTTTCTGGAGCAGGTGGGAGTAATGTTTGAATCGGTTCCAGAGTATTATCTATCAATTTCCAACCCCAGTCTTCTGGGTTCTATTGATTGCCTAGCAATTTGGCATTTGGGATAAGCAGATAAACTTTTTGGAGAATATATTTCTGTTCGCTGTTGAGCCCTTCCAGGTTTCAGAAAATGAATAATTTTATCCATTGGAGTCCTTGCAGTAAGCAGTACTAACAAATCAACATCTTCACCAACTACAATTGTTGTGTTTGTTGCATTAAATTTTTCTATTGCTGTTTCAATTAAGAGGACATCTGCGTCATTTTGAGCTTGTTTCACTGCAATATTCGCAGCTGTTAATTTGTCACTTAACATGGAAATGAAACGAGATTTATTATTAATGTTAGCGAAAAATTGTTGTTGATTCGCTGGAACTGTCATAAATTCTTGAAAGATCATCTCGGAACCCGATGATGTTTTTGTAGTTCGACGACGTTGTTCTGCAGCTTCAATATTCTTTGTCGAGTCACTGTAGCCGTCAAATACGTAAGCCCATGATGTATGCGTAGATACTGAACATATTTATAAAAAATAACGCTATTTATCGAAAACGCAAGATTGAATATCTTCACGAACAATTGCTGCCGCAGCTTTCAAAGTTTTTAACCGCTTGTCTTTTTCATCCAAGTGTTTTATATCAGACCAGACTTGACTTAAAATATCATGGTAATTGTCAATAAACCAAATAAATGTTAATTTTCCAGGCTCCTCTGTAATAATAATTCTACTGCCATACTTCAATTTCAATCGTATTTTTATAGTTCTGTCATCTAAAGCTCCATCTTGACAAACATTCTTCAATTCATCCAACGAAAACTGGCAATCATCACTCGTTTCTATAAATAGCCAGATGTTTTTCAAGGCCACGTGGGTAGAGGGGATTCAGTTAGGGACTGACTACCTTTTCAATAAATGATTTCAGAATAGTATTATATATATAAAAGAGTCACAAATAGGTATGTATACTTGTCTTAAGTGCCTGATTATGTATATACGTGGCTTATATGTGCATATATGTATAATATGATTCTTAAAATCGCGATATCTCAGGAATGGTGACTCTTAGAAAAAAAATCATGGAGACCACTTTTTTATAAAACTCACCCTTTTCGAGAAAAATCCAAAACACCGCACATTTTGAATTTTGAGAGAGTTAGTTTTGGAAACAATTTCTGTAATATTCAAATTAGATCTAGACGTTGAAATTTTCTATAATTGTAAAATAAGTTGAAGGCGAATATGAAGGGTGTGATATCTGGTTAAAACTGGGCGACAATGTATTTGTGAATCAATTGATGCATTATTTCGTTTGATATGTTCATTTTGGAGTGCAAAGAGTCATCAACATAACCTTCGACGACGCTACTTGAACGCCAACCACCATGGCGTGTTAATTGTTAATAGATCAGCTCCTGCATTTGCTAAGATTGTTGCCGATGTCCACCGGAATAATAATAATAATAAGTTTATTATTCACCACAACAAAAATAAGATATTAATAAATGCATTGGTAAGGCAAATAAAAGGTGAGAGTTCAGTTTTCTTTTACCTAAAACTATTCCTATATCTAAGCATACAACTACTGCCTAGCATACGATAGGAGAAGTGTGACAGAACAGCAAAGAAAGAAGGGAAAGAGAGGAAGAAGATAAGAGTTGGAGATGAGTTATTTTTTCTTTACTCTGTGTTTGTTTAATTTTGTAGTTCGCGAAGGTAATCCATTACTGATTTTTTTAGTGAGGTTAAGACCTATTGTAATCAGTTATCTTGAGCGTATTCAACAGATAATATTATATGAGAAACTCCGTTCGAAGATTTCTTTTCCATGTCGGAGTATGGGGATGGTTAAAGTTTGACGAGTATTTAAATTATGTATGTCTCTCCTGAATATAACTTCGTCATAAAGATAGTTCAGTTGATTGAATTTTAAAAGTTTGTAGAATGTGTGCCCTGTATACTATTATAGTACCTGGAACAATAAATTACAGACCATACTTTGAGCATACTTAAGCATTGTCCATTGTTGGGGCTAATCATATCAACAGTCAGTAAGGAGGTACGAAATATCTTTGAACCAACTTTACAGGGTTATTGATTATATTTGGACCTAGATATCCCCCTTATCTGAAGAGCTAGAAAAATGGTTAAATCAGGAAAGTTGTAGCATTTTTTCTGAACCGCCAGGAAATGTGAATGGAAAAACAATGGAATGTCGCATTAAAAAGTTGACATAAAATTTTATTTTTTCTAATGGGATACCCAGTATATTATTGCATTTCTCCGGAAAATTCTAGATATGTTTCATTCATGATGTCCTATATCTACTTGCACATTCCTATCTCAGTTTTTCATAATGACACCAACTTTAGATTTAACCTCGTACGCCTATGGAATACGGCGAAGACGACTCGATTTTACAGTTCAATAGTGATTTATTACTCTCTCACATTAGGCAACAGAGTATAGTAGATCTGTTCATGTATACATCCAAGAGTATTTCAATAAATAATAGTTTAAAAAAACTAAAAAACACGCTTTTATAGAAAACCAGACTGAAAAAATAGAAAATGAGAAAAAAATGTATTTTATTTAAAAAAAAGCGTGGGGTGCATGGTATCGCCCCGATGTGTAATGTACTATATAATTATTGATACCATGCACCCCACGCTTTTTTTTAAATAAAATAATTTTTTTTCTTATTTTCAATTTTTTTAGTCTGGTTTTCTATAAAAGCGTGTTTTTTAGTTTTTTTAAACTATTATTTTTATAATTTTTTTGCAAATTAAAGAATGGAATTATCATATAAAAACAAATCAGGTAATCATAATCTCCGACCCCAAAAACCCCCACATACCAATTTTGCATGGAATCAGACCCTAATCACAAAACTCGGACGTCATTTTGGAGCAGCCATCTTGAATTTTCCTATTTCCACAAAAGAATCATGATATTCGACCCCAAAAACCCCACATACCAATTTTGAATAGAATCAGACTATAATCACAAAACTCGGCCGTCATTTTGGAGCCGCCATTTTGAATTTTCCAATTTTCACAAAAGAATCATAATATTTGATCCCAAAAAACTTCCACATACCAATTTTGAATGGAATCAGACCATAATCACAAAACTTGGCCGCCATCTTGAATTTTCCAATTTTCACAAAAGAATCATAATAGTCTACCCCAAAAACCTTCACATACCAATTTTGAATGGAATCAGACCATAATCACAAAACTCGGCCGCCATTTTAAAGCCGCCATCTTGAATTTTCCAATTTTCACAAAAGAATCATAATATTCAACCTCAAAAACCTCCACATACCAATTTTGAATAGAATCGGACCATAATCACAAAACTCGTCCACCATTTTGAGTCGCCATTTCGAATTTTCAATTTTGACAAAGAATCATAATCTCCGATCACGAAACCCTCAGATACCAATTTTGAATAGAATCGGACCATAATCACAAAACTCGTCCACCATTTTTGAGTCGCCATTTCGAATTTTTCAATTTTGACAAAAGAATCATAATCTCCGATCACGAAAACCCTCAGATACCAAATTTTGAATCGAATCGACCATAATCACAAAACTCGGCCGCCATTTTGAAGCCGCCATCCTGAATTTTTCAATTTTGACAAGAGAATCATAATTTCCGACCACAAAAACCCTCGGATACTGATTTTGAAGCGAATCGGACCATAATCACAAAACTCGTACGCCATATTGGAGCCGACATTTTGTTTTTTCTCCACACAATTTTTTTTTAATGCATTGTCACCGGAATTATGTACAACTGCCAAATTTCAAATCATTCGTACGTCTGCAAGTGGGTCAAAATCGCGCCCAAAGGAGTCGGTTACAAACAAACATACAAGTGAAGCTAATATAAAGCGTGTAAAAAAGTGAAGTAAATATTATAAATGTCAACAATTCCTATTTTCCTGTATTGATTTATCGTTAAAAATTATTATTTTTGGTAGAAATACTTTCATTTATGTTTGGTATGTACCCGAGAGTATGAATTTGGAAACCTATGGAAATATTTTTGAAAACAAAGATTACTAGATTCAAATTAAATTTTTCTGTTGGTAGGGTATTTTAAAATTGGGAGGTAATGAATATAAGCCAATAAACCAAATCATTGAAAACCCGACTGCGTAAAATCAATTAACTGAAAAGAAGAAAGGAACTCGATAATATATAGAATAGTTTAGTTTAAGAGCATCCTTTCTACCACCGTTCGACTTGAGATGGCTCCTCAGAGACTAGAAACATGTTTTAATCTCACTTTCAACTTCAATTCCACTATACAGGATGTTAGTGAATAAGTGCGACAAACTTCAGGGGGTGATTCTGCATGAAAAAATAATGACCGTTTGCCAAATAACTTTTGTCCGCCAATGCTTCGCTTTCCGAGATACGGGGTGTTAAAGTTTTTCTTAAAAACTGACTATTTATTTATTGCTCTGTAACCGGTCGAGATATGCAGATGAAATTTGGAGAGTTTCAAGAGGTCGCTATTGCGCATTTCTGACATGCAATTAAGAATTTTATGTTCATCATTGACGCTCATACGGATATTGATCTCATTTTTTTTAAGAAAAAAATGGTAGGTCACTGAGATATTTCAAATTGAATTCCTCGTTTAATTTGTGACAAGAAATCTCTCTCGCCTTTTTCTCATATGGGTGCCTTTTTTATGCAAAAAAATGAAACGTCTTAACGCGTATTTCCAATTTCTTCAATACATTATCAAGAACTATCTAATACAATAATGTTAAACCGAAATAATGACAGAAAATAACACTAATAAATAAATAGGCGCAAAGCAAACAAATGTTCCAAATGACGCCCCTCAGACGCTATACAAGATTCAACCCTTCGCCTCATTGATTATCGTATTCGCGCAAATATTCCTGGTGTATTTGTTATTGTCTCACAGCCGGCTATAATTCGATTCCTCAGGTCTTCAACATTTTCGACGGGAGTGGAATAAACTAATGACTCAAGGAAACCCCAAATGCAAAAATCCAGAGGATTTAAATCCGGAGGTCGAGCAGGCCAATGATCCGTACCTCCCCTACCTATCTAACGATTTGGATATACTGTATCTAAGTGATTACGTACAATAATGCCAAAATGGACTCGTGCACCATCATGCATGAACCAGAAGTGTTGTCTCAGCTGTAGAGGAATTCCTTCAAGAAGAAGAGGTAACTCTTTCTGTAGGAAATTAAAGTAAGAGTCGCCTGTTGGTCGTTGTGGAAGGAAATATGGACCGATTAAATAATAATCAAGTATCCCAAGCCGTACATTTACTGAAAACTGAGGCTGAAAATTAGCTTCAAAGATTCCATGTGGATTTTCCTCAGCCCAGAGGTGATTGTTATGGAAATTTCGTATATACTGACCTCCAAAATCAGCCTCGTCAGTGAACAAAACGCCATTTAAAAAATTAGGAATTTGAGCAATTTGATGAAGAATCCAATGGCAAGAAACTAGGCACGGAAAACAGTCTCTAGGTAGTAGAGCTTGCACACGTTGAATATGAAACGGAAACAATTGCTGTTCTTTAAGAATTTTGAATACAGTGAAGTTATTTACATTCAGTATTTAAATTTTTCGATTACTTGTTTCAGGTGGCTCCGCAATTAACTCGAGAACTGCTTCTTCTAGTTGCACAGTTCGTACTTTTCGAGGGCGCCCACAGTCAGCCGTTTGTTTCTTAAATGTAATATTTTGGCGCAAATGTTGGTGGAGACGAGCAAATATTGTATGATGGGGTACCCTACGTCCTGGATACAACTCAGCATACAATCGTCGAACTTGCCAACCATTTCCATTACTTCGACCATAGACAAAATGCATATCTGACAATTCCGCTTTTGTATAATTTTCCATTCGTTTCGATAAAAAAAACTTAAATACTTATTATGATCAATGTTATACCAAACTGAAAGCTTAAAAATAAAGAAACGCTATTTCGACATTTCGTTGAAATATTTGTATTTAACAGAATGTTGACAGTAGCCTACTAGCATCGCTACTAGATAATGTATTAAACTAATGACAAATACGCGTTAAGATGTTTTATTTTTTTGCATAAAAACGGCGCCCCATACGAAAAAAGGCAGGAGAGATTTTTTGTCACAAATTGAACGAGGAATTTTTAATTAATAATATAACAATGGCGTACCATTTTTTTCTTTAAAAAAATTGAGATCATTACCCGTATGCGCGCCAATGATGAACATTATAAACTTTAGAAAAATTATCAAAGAGTTTCTGGCAGATAGACCCTATTACAACTTGCAGGAGTTTTACAATGATAAATTTGATTGACAGGGTGCATATTTGAATCCATGTAAGTTTTTAAGTTGACGTCACTAAGTTGTAGATGTGTTTGTGTCAATATGTATAATTGATTATGTGTGTATACATCTACGTGTTTATATGTATATACATGTCTATATATGTATGTTTTGTGTATATATATGGGCGTGTGTGTACGTATATATATTTTTTATATTTTTTCATAATACAGACTACTTCAACTGCGATCTATGACCTTAAACGGTGTCGTTCCTACTACTTTATATGTTCAACTCTTATTTTTAGATATTGTTAAGTCGTCATGCTATTTTTGTTACTGATGTTCAATTATATTTTAATGTCAATTTTGATAGTTAGGAAAGTAAAGAGTCATATTGTCAGTCAGACTTTAATTTTCATTACACCGATCAATTAGCCGACAAAGTATAGTCAGAATACTTTAACATTGGTCCTTTGAACTATTGAACAAGCCCTGTGAATAAAAGCATTCAACGCTGAAACCAAAAAGTTTGAAAAATATGGACGGCCAGTCAGGTAGAAGTCGTACTCAAAAAGGTATCAACAAAAGTTTGAATCCTGATTTCGAATGGCCACCAGGTTTTGGGATGTCCTCCAAACCCGGCATGGATTCAATAAGAAATAATATAGAAATAACGGAACCCGCGTTAGAGACGAAGAATACGGGCAAAACCTCCTCGAAAATATCTGGGAACAGTAAGAAAAGTATTTCCGGATATTCTCGAGTTTCTGGTTCTCCAAGTATAGATTTACAGAAGAAAAAACTTGCACTCGAGGCTGAAAAGAAAAAGCACTATCTAGAAACAAAAATAATAGAACAACAAATTAAATTAGTCGAATTGGAAACACAAGTTCGTGAAGCAGAAATAACACAAAATGAAGAAAGGAGATCAATAAGGACAAGAAGTTCAGTTCCAAGACAAGAAAATAGATATATATATCCAGAAGTTATTGTATTGCCATCAGCTTCTTGTAGAAATCAGAATATAACATTCGATAATGGAGATAACGATTCACGTTCATCACGAGTGAATTCATTTGTAGCCGATTGGGTTGAGAAAGTGAAATCTTTTGATAATGAAGAATGGGAAGAGAAAAACGCACATCAATCAGTTATGTGAAACATTAAATTCTCTGCTCAGAAACGTTAACAACACAAACAATGCATATTCGTCAAAGAATGAAAAATTTTTCAGAAGACATTCAGTGGAAAAAGATTTTCCAATATTTGATGGACGATGTGAAGATTGGCCTACGTTCATCTATAGTTTCGAAAGAATATCCGAACTATGTGAATATACTGATGAAGGAGCAATGATCAAGCTACAAAAATGTTTGAGGGGCGAGGCAAGGTCAGCAGTTGCTGGGATGCTCATCAGTCCACAGAATTTACATCAAGTGATGGAGACATTGAAGATGAGATTCGGAAAACCTGAACAAATCATCGAAACATTACTAATGAAAGTGAAATCAATTTCTGTTGTCAAAGAAAATGACATGGAAAACCTCATTAGCTTATCCAGTCATATAAGCAATGTAGTCAGTACAATAAAATCTTTGAATTACGAAACACATCTTCAAAATCCAATGATTTTGAAAGAAATTGTTAAAAAATTACCGGATATGCTCAAGCTCAGGTGGGGGGAGAAAGTTCATATTAAAAACGGAGCAGTGAACCTGGAAGATTTAAGCAAGTGGCTCATGAAAATAGCAAATGCTGCTTGTTATGTAACACCATCCAGAAGGGTTACTTTCTATCCGAAGTCTTTTCCAAAGATTAATACACATCGTTATGAAAATGATAGAAAATTCGAAAAATCTTTCATAGTATCTTCGTCAGCTACTAAAGAAGAATGCACCTATTGTAATAAGAAAGGGCATAAGATTGACGATTGTATAGTGTTCGAAAAAGATGATGTAGATACAAGATGGAAAGTCGTGACAGACAGAAAATTGTGCTTTTCATGCTTGAAGAATAACCATCACTTACTAAAATGCAGATTTCGGAGAAGTTGCGGAATAAATAATTGTACGAAGCCACATAATAAATATCTCCACAAAGAAGAACCAAAAAATACCACAACAAATGAACAAAGACTTGTTGAAGAAGCCTATATTCCACCTGAATCATATAGTACACAAAGTAATCAAAGTGTTCTAGCTACAAGCCCTGGCAAGACTAATGTGCTTTTGAGAATGGTTAATGTTAAACTTCATGGTCCAAGAAATACAATTTTCGACACAGTAGCCCTTTGTGACGATGCTTCGACAGTAACGTTAATAGATCAATCGATTGTTGAGAAGCTAAAAATAAGGGGGGCTGTAGAACCGCTATGCTTGCAGTGGACCAATGATGTCGTAAAAACTAATGAAAATTCATTACGCTTTGATCTTAGAATATCAGGAAATTTTCAAGGTGCAAAAACATTTTTGATGAAAAATGTCAGATCTGTAGAAAACCTCTCATTACCCTATCAAGACATCCGATCTGAAAACTGGCAAACATATTCCTATCTGAATGGATTACCTATCGAAGATATTAAATCCAGGCCTATGATTTTGATCGGTCAAGACAATGTCCGATTGACTGTTCCAAGGAGATTAGTACAAGGTCCTGTGAATCTTCCTATTGCGACGAAGACATACCTAGGTTGGATTCTACATGGAAAATTTTGTGAGCAGAATATCAGAAATCACCATACCTTTCATATTTGCGACAATATTAATATTGAAGATGATCTCCATCAACTTGTGAAAAAATCCTTTGCAATCGACGCATTTGGATTATCAGTGACATCGAACCTAGAAAAAGACAAGAAAGAAGAGAGGGCATTATTACTTTTGAATTCAACTATACAAAATTTGGGAAATAGATACCAAATAGGACTTCTTTGGAAAGATGACATAGTGTCCCTTCCTGAAAGTAAATCCGCTGCTTTGCGACGTCTGTACTGTGTAGAAAAACAAATGGAAAAAAATGAGAATTTCAGGAAGAAATACATTGATATTATCAGAAAATATGTTGAAAAAGGGTATGCTAGAAAATTGAGTAGAGAAGAGGCCGCGATTAATGGACCGAGAACGTGGTACCTACCTCATTTTGGAGTAACTAATCCCAACAAACCAGACAGGCTTAGATTCGTGTTTGATGCTGCGGCAAAATCACATGGTACCAGTCTAAATTCATGTCTTCTTTCGGGACCGGATTTTCTTCAACCTATAACGGCAGTTTTACTGAAATTCCGAGAACGAAAAATAGCATTTTCAAGCGATGTCAGAGAAATGTTTCATCAAGTTGTGATACGACCAGAAGACAGGGATTCTCAACGTTTTTTGTGGAGAGATGGAAACCGTGACATAGAGTCAGAAGTCTACCAAATGCAGGTTATGATATTTGGGGCAACGTGTTCACCTACCTGCGCTCAGTTTGTGAAAAACCTCAATGCAGAACAATTTGGACAGACAAAAAGGGTTATCGATGCTATTACGAAACGTCATTATGTAGACGACTATTTGGACTCTGTAGATTCTCCTGAAGAAGCTTTCCGATTGATTTGTCAAGTCAGACAAGTACAGCTGTCAGCTGGTTTTGAACTTGTCAATTGGACAACCAATTCCGTAGCTCTACGAGAACTTATGTCACTTGATAATGATTTGAAAAAAGACTTGAATCTCGATTCGGATTCGTCACTACAGCGAGTGTTAGGAATTTTCTGGGACCCTACTGTTGATAAATTTGTGTTTAAAGTAAAAATGGATGAAGACATCATGAAAGATGCCACCAAAAGGAATATTCTGAGGATCGTCATGTCAGTTTTCGATCCTTTAGGT
Source organism: Gonioctena quinquepunctata (assembly GCA_018342105.1). Taxonomy (NCBI): domain Eukaryota; kingdom Metazoa; phylum Arthropoda; class Insecta; order Coleoptera; family Chrysomelidae; genus Gonioctena; species Gonioctena quinquepunctata. Next base: position 24,669 of record JAFIRS010002021.1, on the reverse strand, counting down.
TTAATAGCCAATTTTACAGTTCGAGGTCGTATTTTAATTCAGGACATCTGGAGAACAGGGATTGGTTGGGATGACCACATTGACAATGAGACGCTCAAAACCTGGAAGTCATGGCTAGTTGATCTACAAAGTATCGATAAAATGACTATCTCAAGATGTTACTCACCAAGAATTCCCAAAGCTACAAGAATAGAATTTCATACCTTCTGCGACAGTAGTAAGAAAGCTTTTGCTGCTGTAGTATATATCAGAGTCATTGAGGAGAACGATATCGATGTATCACTTATTTCCGCCAAAGCTAGAGTATCGCCAAATAAACCACTGTCAATTCCACGACTGGAACTTCAGGCTGCGTTGATGGGTAGTAGGTTAACTAAAACTGTGAAGGAACAACTCGACATAAAGATCGATAAAATTCACTACTGGACTGATTCGACTACAGTATTATACTGGATTCAAGGAGATGGAAAGAAACTGGGACAATTTGAAGGTCGGGGAAGATCCAAGAACTACAGAAACAAGAATGGCATTGGATACCATCGAAATGGAATGCGGCTGATAAAGCGACGAGGACTTATAATGAAGACGGTAGTAACACGACAAATTTTGAAAACTGGTTTGATGGACCCGAATTCCTGAAAAAACTAGATGAGACAACTTGGCCAACAAAAGAAGTAATTGACACAAAAGACTCAAATTTGGAAAAAGATTATTCAAAGTGTGAACATCACAACCGACAGAAAAGAGACATATTTGCCTGATATTGAAAGATTTTCTGATTGGAATAAATTACTTAGAGTCACAGCTTGGATAATCAAAATAACTAAAGTTTGGATTTCAAAAATACGTCAACAAAACTGTTCAAAAAGACTAAGTATGGAGGACATAAATGAGGCGGAGATTATGTGGATAAAGAAATGTCAGCAAGATAGTTTTCCGGAAGAGATAAATGAGCTCAGAGGAAAAAAAACAATAAGTAGACATAGCCGTCTTAGAACAATGACACCGATGCTAGATGAAAGGAGTGTAATAATATTAGGAGGACGAACAGATTTAGCTCCAACTATGAGGGAATCAACAAAACGACCGCCAATTCTGCCGAAAAAACATCGATTTACTATACTTTTTCTCAAACATCTTCACGAGAAATTCGGACATCAGGGAGTCGAAACAGTTTTCAATGAATCCAGACAAAAATACTGGATAATAGATGGGAGGTCGGCGGTAAAATCAGTTTTTTCGAATTGCCAATTTTGTAAGTTGAAAAACCCGAAGTCTATGATTCCTCTCATGGGGCTGAGAGACTCACGCCGAACGTGAGACCCTTCACGTTTACAGGCATGGATTTTTTTGGAACGTTTTCGGTTTCTGTAGGTCGAAGGAAAGAAAAAAGATGGGGCATTCTTTTTACGTGCTTGTCAGTTAGAGCAGTCCACTTAGAAGTAACACACAATATGACGACAGATTCAGCTATTATGGCAATTAGGAGGATGATAGCTAGAAGAGGAAAACCTCATAAAATATTTGCAGACAATGGGACAAATATACGAGGTGCTTCGGAAGAGTTGAAGAAAGCTTTAAGTGAATTGGAACATGAGCAAATAGAGGATGATATGATGAACCGTGGAATTGAATGGAAATTCATACCGCCTGCCAGCCCACACATGGGAGGAGCATGGGAGCGGCTCATACGTTCCGTCAAAAAATCGTTTTATACAATTCTCAGGGAACAACAACTCAAAGACGAACTTATGCTCACCCTATTCGCGGAAGTAGAGAACATGATAAATACGAGACCTATCACGAAGATTTCTACAGATCCAGATGATTTTGAAGCCCTAACACCCAACAATTTTCTAATTGGCTCTCAAAATCAGATGCATCAACTCGGAGTGAATTACGACTTGAGGAAAGAATGGAGGAAAGTTCAGAATCTCACAAATGAATACTGGAAGAGATGGGTACAAGAGTACCTTCCAACTTTCACAAAAAGAAATCGTTGCACGATAGACAATGAGCCTGTCAAAGAGAATGATGTCGTTATTGTCATGGAAGATAATATGATAAAAAGCTCTTGGAAATTGGGTAGAATAGTGAGAGTATTTCCTGGTCCAGATGGGCGAATACGCGTCGTTGAGGTTAAAATGAAGAATGGAATTTTTAAAAGATCGGTGTCCAAATTGGGAAAAGTTGCTGACTAGATGTCCTATTTTGGAGGGGGAAGAAATGTTAAGTCGTCATGCTATTTTTGTTTTGTTACTGATGTTCAATTATATTTTAATGTCAATTTTGATAGTTATGAAAGTAAAGAGTCATATTGTCAGTCAGACTTTAATTTTCATTACACCGATCAATTAGCCGACAAAGTATAGTCAAAATACTTTAACAGATATTTTTTATGATTTTTTATAAATCTTGTAATCATCAGTCGTACCACTATATTCAAGCTTTGTCCACAAGATTTACTCTTACTGACATTAAAGTATATTTATTAATATTATTATTATTATTATATATTCTCAATTGCATGTCATATAATGGAAACTCATCAAATTTCATTTGCATTACTCGACCGGTTTCAGAGCAATAAATAAATAGTCAGTTTTTAAGAAAAACTTTAACACCCCGTATCTCGGAAAACGAAGCATTTAAGGACAGAAGTTATATAGCAAACTGTCATTATTTTTTTCATGCAGAATCACCCCCTGAAGTATGTTGCACTTATTCACTCACACCCTGTATACAGAGTGGGTCATTGAAAAGGAAACAGTGGCTCTGTAGGTCGGCAGAACCGAATTATATAAAAACGCTCAGACAATTAACTTCATTTTCGGGGGGGACATCGTTCGCTATGAAATTCACCCGAAATACATCCCATCCCTCGGAGCTGTGACCGCCACCCCTAAATTTTTAAAGGTTAACATATGGCAAGTGATACCTCATTTGAAAGGTATATTCCTTCCCAATATCAAACAACAAAAATAAATTACTTCTATAAATTTGTTTTCGAGATATAGGAACTTGAAGTTGGGAAATAACTTTTTATTTTCTCAATCAATAAAAACATTATCTGATAAAGCAACTGTCGCAATAATTTTTATTGTCAATGAACTAAATGCTCAAACTATCTACCACCCATTTCCATACAAGTTCTGTTCAAAACGAGACCTCACATTTCGTAGCATTTCCGGCGTTATTTAACGGCATTCTTCAATAATTCTCCTTCGTAAATCTTCCAGAGATTCTGGTTCGGTTGCGGAGATTTTTTTTTTCAAGTGACCCCACAGGAAAAAGTCGAGTGGGGTTAAATCTGGAGATCTGGCTGGCCACTCTATAGAGCCTCTTCTTCCAATCCAACTTCCAGGAAACATTCTATCCAAAAACGCCCTAACAGGCTGTGCATAATGTGGAGGTGCCCCGTCTTGTTGAAATATCAAGTGGTCTTCATGGTAACGATCGTCATTTTCAATGATGTCTACCAATTGTGGATGAACAAATTCATTCAATAATTTCAAATAAGTTTCTCCTGTCAAGTTACCGTCGAGAAATACTGGTCCAATCAAACGGTCCCCAAAAATACCAGCCCAGACATTGAGTTTTTGGAGAGTTTGAGTATGAACTTCGTGGAAAACATGTGGATTGTCATCTGACCAATAACGACGATTATGACGATTCACAGTCGAATTCAAAGAGAATGTAGACTCATCAGAAAAGCAGATATTGAAAAGGAAATTCTCATCAGCATCTATTCTCGTAGTCATAATTTCACAAAATTCCTGTCGCCAATCAAAATCATCTTCATTCTATTGGTGTACCAAATGAATTTAGTAGGGGTGGGATTTATGATGTTTCAGGATTCGGCGGATACTGGTTCTACTGATATTGGCAACACTAGCCAATTTCCTTGTGCTCAATGATGTGTCTGCATGAACTCTGTCCTGAAAGTGCAACTTCAACAGCTTCATTTCTCAACGGATATTCACGTTCTGGGTCTCGTTTCTTGTTGGCTACTGATCCAGTTTGACGAAATTTTTGCACTAATTCTGGAACGTATTTTCTAGCAACAAGTTTACCTGGATACGTTTTATTGAACAAATTAGCTGTACGGTTACCGCACTCATCATTCTTTAAAAAAATTATTATTATTTCAACTCTTTCCGCGATCGAATACACGATTATTGCGGAAACATATTCAGCAGCTTTAGTCAAGTAATTCACTCTAATGTCGTTCAATCAATGATCAGTTTAACACTGGTAGACGTCCACAATTGCGATTTGGCGAAAAAAATTATCTCATACATGTTTTTGTTGTACTCGCATTTGAGTCGAATTCGAAAAAACGTCTTTTTATCGATTCTTAAGAACCTTAAAATTTTTTCGATCAAGTAAATGAGGATGAAATGAAAATTTGAAACGGAATTGCATGTTATTTGTTAGATCATTCAATTCCTTGACTATGATGATTATCTTTAAACAGTTGCATTGTTAGATGTTATTTTCATTGATTGAGTGAATAAAAAGTGATTTCCCCTTCAAGTTCCTATATTTCGAAAACGAATCGATAGAATTAATTTATTTTTGTTGTTTGATTTTAGGAAGGAAAATACCTTCCAAATGAGATATCACTTGCCATATGTTGTCATTTGAAAATTTAGGGGTTGCGGTCACAGCTCCGAGGGATGGAATGTATTTCGGGTGAATTTTATCGCGACCGATGTCCCCCTCAAAAATGTAGTTGATGTGTCCGAGTGTTTTCATATAATTCGGATATGCCGACCTACAGAGCCGCTGTTTCGTTTTCAATGGCCCACTCTGTATGTAGAGGGGATTCCGTGCCTTTTCATTTCTTTAAGTATTTATATTTCAACTGAATGAAAATACAAAATCTTTTGGAACGAAGTTCTTTATCGCGCGTTGCGAAAGGGGGCTAGACGGAATAACTTAAGACCAAAAGTTGTAACGACACTTTCTGCTGTAGTTGTGAGCCGTGCGGCGTGCGGCGTGCGCGTGTTTCTCTGTCTGTCTGTCTCTCTCTCTCTCTCTCTCTCTCATAGAAAGCAAGCCAGTTATTTTCGTTTCGTCTTTCTATTTCACATTGAACAGTGTGGTGTTGCGACGATTATTTTTGTTGAGTGTATACAGGTTTTTTGTACATAATAAATAATAATAAAAAATAATAACAATAATGAATCCTGACAGTGTTTCTGCACAAGTTCCGGATATTGCTGATGGAGTTAGGTAAGAAGAGATTTTATACAGACAATAATATATGCTTATGTATTTTTAGCAAGTACGCATTATAACCTCTCTTTACTATTGTGCTAACCAAGTCATACGCGTTATAATATCTCCATTATTGTGTGTTCAGCAAGTGTACGCGTCATAACTTTAATGAATTTAAAAGCAAATTATATTTTAATATTACAATATCAATGCGTATGTACTTAAATTGAGCCTACTGATTAAGTTTATATTACATTATATTTGTTAATAATAAAAAATATGAATGACAATTTTTAATACACCCGATGACTCCCTATTTTTGCATCAAATCCAAAATATTCTATGAAAAAAAAAGGTGAATATGGTGTTACTAAATTAGATAGTTATAAACTATATTAAATTTCTACGATGAAAATAAATCCAACCATTATCGACAATAATGGCGGTCTTTATAGTATAACATGCTCAGAGAAGCAAACATCTCTCAATGTTGTGGTTATTTCAAAACGAGCTCACAGAACTATTTCCCATTCGAATGAAAAGGAAAATTCAATTCCCTTCAAGGTTGGCGGGGTTGGATAAACAAAAACAATCAATTGGAAATGATGGAAGGAAGGTGGCCAAAGTATGAGGACGCGGGTGGCGGCACTAGGAGGCGCCAGCACGGCCGTCTCGACGCTGCACTGCGTCCTTATGTTCCAACGGGCTGCCGGCAATCACAGGTTGATAATAATACGCGACGCTTCTTTCTCCATTTACAGATGCGAAATTGGATGTGGATTTGGTTGGGAAATTTGATTCAGTGGGGAAAGGAGTTGACTGAAAGTTGTTATACTCAATATATACCACAGCAAACATCGTCATAGATCTAAAGATTTAAATAAGTAAACTTGGGATGATGTACAGGGTGATTCAAAAGTACTTTGACGAACTTCAGGAGCTGATTCCTCACAATACTCTAATATGAATTGTTTGAATAAGTATATGTCCGGAAACACTTCGTTTCCAAGATACAGGGTGTTAAAGTTTTGTTTTTATTTTATTTTATTTTTTCGAATAATTTTCGAAATATTGACCTTAATTAAACAAAAATTGGTATTGAGAGATTTTTTGTGGTGTCGAATTCGAACATGATGTTATTATTGCTCTTACTTGTAGGGGCGCCACCTACACGTCTTTTTCTTTTTGAAGATTCATAACTTTTTGAGCGTACTTCTAGCACATTTTTCAGTAGAAAAATCAATTTCTATATTATATCTACGTAAAAAGCTACCCCTGTTACAAGTCGCTATAAGCAACCGTTTTCTAGATATTTGGATTTGAAAATTTCAAGTCGATTATTTGATAATCGATGCGTGTTGAAGTTATTACCATTATTTTGCATTTTTCACGAAAATGCTTAGGAAATGAATTTGACGTTCAAGTAAGTAGTTTTGGTAATTACATATTATGTGACAGTTAAACGTTTTGTTGTTTTGTTGAAGTTTCAGTAAGTTTTGAAACACTAATTTTGAAAAAATGGATTATTTAAAGAATAATGCTCATTTAGCCGATATGCATTCCGTTTATGGCCTTGCGGATGGCAATGCGCGCGAAGCAAGACGTATTTACCACGAGCGATTTCCTAATCGAGTACTGCCTTCAGCTCCAACAATTACCAGTATCCACTGTCGGTCGTTTGGCAGAAACAGGAAGCTTCAAGAGGGCAGCTGATATTATTGGAAGACCACGAGCAGTCCAAACCCCAGAATTGGAAGAAGCTGTTTTGAACGCTCTCGAGGAGAATCCAGAAACAAGTACAAGAATAATTGCTGAAGCTCTCAATTCTACTCAGTCCACAGTTTGGAGAATTATCCACGATCAACAATTTTATCCATACCATATTCAAATGGTACAAGCTCTTTTGCCACGAGACTTTCCCCAACGCATTATTATGTGTCAGTGGTTTTTGAGAAAATTGGCTGGAAATCCCCAATTTTTAAGATATGTACTCATCACGGGCGGGGCAAACTTTTCCCGAAATGCTATATCACAAACTTTCATAACCATGTTTAGGCCCTGGAAAATCCGCAAGCAGTTAGTGGAAGACTTTATCAGTATCAATTTTCTGTACATGTATGGGCGGTCATAATTGATAATTACTTGATAGGTCCTTTCTTTCTTCCGTTCCGACTAAATGGCGCAACTTACAGAGACTTTTTAGAAAATGAATTGCCGGGACTACTTCAGAATGTACCCTGAGTAATTCGTATCCGCATGTGGTTTATGCATGATGGGGCTCCGGCCCATTTTAGCGTTGTAGCCAGGGAATTCCTTAACACTGTCTATCCAATACGATGGATCGGTATGGGTGTAGTAGAAACCAGGCGTGGGCACCAAGTTCCCCAGATCTAAACCCGCTAGATTTTTATTTTTGGGGACATTCGAAGTCACTGGTTAATAAAACTCCAGTAGCGAACGCGGAAGATCTAAGAAACCGAATAGTAGACGCCTGTGAAACAATAAGAAACACACCAATAATTTTTGAGCGTGTACGAGATGCAATGACTAGAAGACTGAATGCCTTTATCTTCGCTGAAGGTGGACACTTTGAACAATTTATTAGAATACAATTTACTTTCCTTTATTTAATTTTATTCTACATATTCAAAATTTCTTGAAATAAAATGTTGATATTTCTTGCAAATTTTATTAAAACAAATACAGATTTTGCACCCTTGATACAAAAATAACTATTTCAAACGAGTAAAAATAAATAGAATAGGTGGCGCCCCCTACAGAAAACCAAATTTACTTAATCGTCGAATTCATTTCCTGAGCATTCTTGTGAAAAATGCAAAATAATGGTAATAACTTCAACATGCATCGATTATCAAATAATCGACTTGAAATTGAAGTCCAAATATCTAGAAAACGCTTGCTTATAGCGACTTGTAACAGGGGTAGCTTTTTTCCGTAGATATGATAGGGGATTTGATTTTTTTTCCGAACAAAATGTGCTAGAAGTACGCTCAAAAAAGTTATGACACTTCAAAAAAGAAAAGTATATGTAGGTGGCGCCCTCTACGAGAAAGAGCAATACTAATAACAGGCTTGAATTCGACACCTCAGAAAGCCTCTCAGTACCAATTTTCGTTCAATTAAGGTCAGTTTTTCGAAAATAATTTAAGGAAAAACGAAAATAAAAATAAAACTTTAACAGCTTGTATCTTGGAAACGAAGCGTTTCCGGGCATATATTTACTTGAACAATTCATATTGGAATATTGTGAGAAATCACCTCCTGAAGTTTGTCAAAGTACTTTTGAATCACTCTCTATACAGGGTGTAGAAAATTCAGGAGCATGTTGCTGACGTCAAAATAAAAAGGAAAGTTATTCGCTTCTGAGATGCAGGGTTTCAAAGTTGAATTCTTATTTTTATTTTTTGTGAATGCATTTCGAAATAATGGTGATATTCGAGTAAAGTTTGGTATCTGGGAGTATTTTTCAATGACAAAATAAAATTCGATGTTAGTTTGTCTCTTTCGTGGGGGTGGCGCCACCTATACGTCTTTTCAGGCATTTGAAATGTCATAACTTTTTTGTACGTACCTGTATCACGTTTTCTAGTGGAAAAATCGATTCTTCTAACATTTTTGTGTGAAAATATATTCCTGGTAGAGGTCCCGCGAGCAACTGTTTTCGAGTTATGGATTTGAAATAATCGATGCATTTGAATTATTTCCGTGGTGCTCGTAAGTCGCCTATGAGTTGTAAATATCAGAAAAGATACGCTAATGCATTTGTACCTCTTATGTTCAATGATCTCCTACATTGAATACTTCAATGTAGTCAAAAAAAAAACTTGTTTTTTGTTACATAGTTTTTTGGACTCTATCCGATTTAAATAAATAACATTCAGGTGAGTACTTGTCATGTCATTTCAATCCGTTCTTGTGACTGTGAAGCTGTTTTCTGTATTTGTGTTCCAATATTTTTCAAATGGCAGCATACACGAATAGCGAAATGGCTAATATGATTCACGTATACGGTCCTGCCGATGGTAATTGCTACGAGGCTAGACGTATTTATGATGAAAGGTTCCCAAATCATCGAGCGCCGAATCACCAGACATTCAGAAACCTTTTTCAGCGGCTTATGGATCCTGAATCTTTTGACAAAGCTCCAGTTGACTACTGGATCACCAGAAATTGAAGAAGCTGTTCCTCAGGCAATCGAGGATGATCCACAGACAAGCACGAGAAAAATTGCACAAAATCTGAACGTACATCATAAATTAGTTCGATTGATTATCAAACAAAATCAGTTGTATCCTTATCACATACAGCGTGTCCAAGCATTGTTGCCCCGAGATTTCCTTCCCCGTGTAACATTTTGCCAATGGATACTGCAGAAAATTGCACAAAACCCTCAATCTACTACAGAGATGTTATTCACTGACGGGGCACATTTTTCAAAGAACGCTATAATGAAATTTCTTAATAATCATGTGTGGTGTGACGAAAAATCTCACGCAATAGTTCAGTCCAGGTTTCAACACCAGTTTTCATTAAATATGTGGATTGGTATTGTTGGCGATTATTTGATTGGTCCCCACTTTTTTCCAGGGATTCATAATGGAAATTCTTATCATGATTTCCTTGAAAATATTTTGCCTGAATTACTTGAAGACATTCCACTTTTACTGAGACAAAGAATATGATTTATGCATGATGGAACGCCAGCGCATTTCACTTGAATAGTTCGTGAATTTTCAAATCAGTGATTTAGAAACAGGTGGATTGGTCGAGGCGCTGAAGTTTCAAATCAAGTCTGGCCTCCGAGGTCCCCGGACTCAAATCCAATCGTTTTCTTTTGTGGGGTCACTTGAAGGCCTTGGTTTATACGGTGCCAATAGAAACCAAAGAACAACTTCGTCAACGAATCATTGCTGGATGTGACGCTATCCGAAATATACCAGGTATAATGAAACGTGTACGTGGGTCCATGAGACGACGAGCCGACGCATGTATAATGGTGCAAGGTGGCCATTTTGAACAATTACTTTAATTATTACCCACTACTAACTGTTTTAGTATTGAATTGGTCTTGATTACTGTTATTATTATTAAATTGTTATAACACCCGATCCCTATTTTAAAATGCAATGTAAAAAAATTATTGCTTTAACTAAATTATTTTTGAATTTGAAAATCTTGTCATTTAAAATCACTTGCATCGATTATTTCAATTCCGAATAACTCGAAAACAGTTGCTAGAAAACGTAATCAGGTACGTACAAAAAAGTTATGACATTCCAAATGACTGAAAAGACATGTAGGTGGCGCCACCCCCACGAAAGAGACAAACTAACACCAAACTTAATTTTGTTATTGAAAAATACTCTCAGATACCAAACTTTACTCGAATATCACAATGATTTTGAAATGTATTCACAAAAAATAAAAATGAGAATTCAACTTTGACACCCTACATCTCAGAAACGAATAACTTGCGGACATATGTTTATAGGTACTTTTCTTCTTATTTTGTCATTCGCAACATGCTCCTGAATTTTTTACACGTACTTAAGAAACACCCTGTATATTTCCCTTCATTTTTGATGACAGATCACGTTGTCAGTTTCAAAATCAATAAAAGTTTGATTTGCTGTCGAAAATTCATTATTTCGTAATTGGGTGACCCTAGAGGACAATACTGAAACACGTCGATTTTTGTTGCAGACCGCGCATACTCCTGAATATTTTTTATATTCATGACGTTATCTGTGTGAGCGTGATGACGTCATAGATAATTTTTTCAAATAGCAATGTGGGTCATGTGATACGTCATATGAAAGGTCTTTCAATCAGCTATCCAACCATATTAATAATATCAATTAGTTTGAGTTATTGTTGTAATAAACATTTGTAATAATAAGATGAAATCAATATTCAATAAATAAAAACAACATCGAAGCAAATGTTCAAATTGCCGATCATCAGCTATAATACAGTGAGATAGACGGGCAGTGAACTCTTCCAATAACTTCCTGAGTGATTCGTCCAATCTCAATGCGTACGCGGTCTTTCAGGTCATGGATATTTTGTGGTCTATTTTGGTATACTTTACTCTTCAAGTATCCCCATGAAAATAACAATGGATTTGTATCTGGCGACCTAGGTGGCCATTCGATGGATCATCTTTGCCCTATCCATCGATCTGGAAAGGCGTTGTCCAAGTATTTTTCTACCATGACAGCAAAGTGTGGATGCGCACCATCTTGAACCATAAATCATTTCTATTTGGGAACAACCGTTTCACTTAGGGTAGCAAGAAGTTTTGCAGAAATTCCATATATCGAGGACCTGTCAAGTTATCATCGAAAAAATATGGTACTATAATCGTATTCCCTATAATTCCCGCCTGAACATTAAAGTTCTCTGGGTATTGAGTATGATAGTCCTGCATCCAATGTGGATTTTCAGTAGCCCATTACCGACACGTCTGACGAATGACATGACCATTTAAGAGAAATGTAGCTTCATAAAAAAAGATTACTTTTTTTACAAACTCCGGTTCTCTGTTATGTTTCTATATTTTAATTTCATCAAATTTAATTCGTTTATCAAAGTCGTCTTCCAGAAGCTCCTGAACTAAAGTTACTTTGTAGAGATGCCACTTCTACTTTTTTAGCATTCTAAGAAATGTTGAATGATGTATGCCAATGTCATTTTTTAATGTTACTTTCCTTGAACTGCTGTGGGGGTTATCTTGAAATGCTAGTATAAATCTAGTTTCATGTCTTATGATATTTGTTTCTAACTTCCTTTAGGGAGGTCTCTTACATGACCTCTAAATTGCTACTCAATTTTGCTTATCGTAGATTATGGAATTGGTTCTCGGTTCAGTGAGCAATTGGATATAATTTTCGATATGGTTGGATAGCTGATTGAAAGACCTCTCATATGACATATCACATGACCTACATTTCTATTTGAAAAAATCATCGATGATGTCATCACGTTCACACAGACGACGTCACGAATATAAAGAGTATTTGACAGAATGCGCGGTAGACAACAAAAATCGACAGGTTTCAGGATTTTCCCCTAGGGTCACCCAATTACGAAATAATTTCCTGAGAGAGGCCGATTTTTGTTTTTAAATGCAGATTTTTGAATGTATATTCTAAAGAGGTTATGTCACTGGTTTTGACATGGTGACGTAATCGGTAATTTTTTTAAATTGAAATAGATGTCTTGTGATATTTCATCTGAAAGGTCTTTTAATACTGCACTCAATGATAATAAATAATTTGATTTGTTTATACAGGGTGAACAAAAATTAATATTGTATTTCAGTAAGAGACTGGTTGATGGCATTTTGAACATCTTATTTAAATGTTGTATTTTGTTTGATATAAAGTTATTCTCTTATTGAAATATAATATAAATTTTTGTTCACCCCATACAAACAAATCAAATTGTTTATTATCATTGAATGCAGTACCTATTGAAAGACCTTTCAGATGAAGTATCACAAGACATCTATTTCAATTTAAAAAAATTACGTCACCCCGTCAAAACCAAAACCTCTTTAGAATATACATTCAAAAATCGGCATTTAAAAACAAAAATCGACCTCTTTCAGGATTTTTGTCAAAAGTATATTGCTTGCGAAATATCGAATTTGTTCCATAATTTAGCCGCGCACAGTATAAAAAGCACGGAGTGAATAAGGTATCGTAGCGATAATAGCAAAAATAGGCAGTAAGTCGAAAATATATGATTAAATATACATGAATAACATGTTGAAATGTTCATAGAACTACAATATTATAATACCATAGAAACGTAAAATAAACAAAATCAATGAAATATATATATATATATATATATATATATATATATATATTATATTTACATATAAAAGTAATATATGAATGAAATCCGCTATACAAAAATATAAACAGCAGAGTAAAATGGCAATAAAAAAATAAAAATAAAAAATATATAATCTGGATGAGACACATGACTGAAAATTACGATACTATACAATAAATAAAATGAAATTGGTAAAAATAAACGTGGAATCAGACTAAAACTTGACGAGAATAGACAGTGATTGGAGGAATGAAAGTCATCTAACCGGAGAAAGTAGATGATTTCTTGGAAGAGAATGATTTTTGTTAGTGAAAAGTGTGAGTTCTAGAGTCTAAAGTCATTTTTAGATTGTACCGGATTACTCATTATAAATTACCCACCCCTTAGCATCGTTATTATAACCTATAGAATTTTTTTTTTAAAGTTGTGTGGTTATGACAGAATTTTGATAAAATGATCAGAAATACAGTAGCCTGCCAGAATTTTATTTTTGATGGGATGCCCTGTATATCATTCACTTTTGGAATGGTCTTTTTCCCCTGATTTCAAAAATATACCATATGTCACCCCTATCTCATATCGTTTTTGAGTATTGAACGTCGAATAACTTCGTTAGATAGTTGTTACTGTAAATACCTAACCTATGAAAGTTAAGCATGTTTGTTTAGTTACATTTCTTTAATGGAATAATCAAAATGGTTTACAGTGAGGAAGAAGTATTTATACAAAAATAAATAACAAAGAATTATTTAGGAAATTTAAAAAACATGATAACTCAAAAGATGTTCAATGTATCCACCATTATTGTCAATGCATAATCGATAAAGTCTTCCTATATTTGTGAGTACCTGGGTAATTGTTTCATTATTGACATTCAGATTCCCTATTTCCAGTCGAATCGTGTCTTCAATGGGTTGAATACTATTCTTTTTAACAATGTCTATGAGAAATCCCCAGAAAAATGAATCGATAGGGGTCAAGTTCGGACTTTTAGGTGGCCATTTGATGCTTCCATTATTTCCTATCTATATTGGGAATAAATTATTCAAATGTTTTTGAACAGGCTTTCTAAAAATTATGTAAAAGAATATTTTCTGCTTCTAGAATGAGTATTTCTCGATAGGTAACTCCTGTTAATATGTAATCATAAAATATAGGGCCAACAATTCAATTTCAAAAAATTCCGTACAAAACGCTAACAATTTTTCTTTCTGTTTTCTTAATTTTTTTAACAATTTTTCTTTTCCTTTTCTTTCCCACGACCTTCGATTTTTCCTATTGAAAACTCCTCGTAGAAAAGGATGACTCATCAGTCCATTATTATATTTCAGTTAAATAATCGGGATCTTCATTCAAATTTTGAATCATTCGTTGGCAAAATTCAAGCCATTTCTTCTTATGAGTCTCTGTTGAAACTGATACGGGGAAAATTGTATATGGTTTGTAGTTGTTCTTTTTCAAAGTACGTGGTATTTTGGAAAAACTTTTACTTAATTGATCGGCTAATTTTTCTTAAATACATTTAGAATATTATAAAAAATAAACAATGTTTCTAAAAAGTCTATCATGAATTAATATGGATAGGCTTACCTTCGAAATGAAGCAGTATATCTAGCTGTACTTCCTGGTTTATTTGAACTACACCCTTTTTTCTTCTATAACTGAAGGTATGATTCATCTATTGGTACATATTTTTGAATGTATTTTCTGACGGTGTTGGACGATTTGGATACAACACCCTATATGCACTTTTTGCTGCACGTTCAATTCTGTTGTTTTGTATATAACTGGTATATATTTGAACTTTTTCTTCCTCACTGTAAACCATTTTGATTATTCCATTAAAGAAATGTCAATAAACAAACATAATATAGTTGTCTTTTCCATAGCTTACTTCAAAAATTTTTACCTTTAAAGGATCGGTATTTACAGCAACAACTCGTTTAAGTCATTCGACGTTTAATTACTCGAAAACGGTATACGATAGGGATAACATATGGTAAATTTTTGAAATCAGGAAAAAAAGATCATTCCAAAATAAAATAATAAATCAATCGGGATATTTAAAAAAAAAGTTTTTCAATGTTTTATTTATGTTTTTACTTTTTCAGCATCTTCAATTGTTGATAAAAAAATGGATAATTACATTTTTTTAATTTTTTCACCGAGGATCTTTTCTAATGCCTTTAAAGAACAACTCGAAAAAAAACTGGCGTTCGGATGAAAAATTATAGAGGTTTTTTTGTTTACTTCCAAATTGGAAAAATTTGTCAATTAACAAAAGCACAATTAATAATAAAATTGAGATAATTTTTTTCAACTATCCAGCAAGTGCCTGATTTTTTCATTCCTTAATATTCATATTTAATTAGCTGAACAATTTTTTTTTGTTTCAGCATCCCAGCAGAGCGACGCGCAGCCCGGATCAATTAAAATTATAAATATTGGTACTACAGTTCCGGGAGGTAGAACTTTTTTATGAAATTTCTTGCTCTCTTTGGCTCAGATTTTCGATATCTGCAATAGTTTTCGAGATAATTGCAAATAAGAACCCTCTTTTTCAACTAAGTTGTTTATAACTTTTAACCTATTTGTTTGCGAGATATGGGACAGAGCGTAAATCAAATCTAGATAAAATTCCGCATCCAGTGACACCTTGGTCATAATTTCATGTGATGGCCTCCTCCAACGGGACAAAATGGCCCTTGTGAACCAGAACTAACCTGCCACTGACGAAACTGGAATTGGTATAGGAAGCAGAGTGCACCACATCTTCTCATACTACATTGTATTGCTCATGGGATAAATTTACCCAACTTGAAGCCATCCCACATCCTTAACTTCCTTAAAGGAATAGGAATAAGACAACATTAATATCATGTTTTCATCGGCTAAAGTTTCTGAGATATTCGAGAAATTGCTCATAGAAAAGAGTTACAAAAACTGTTCCTGCATAAAATATCGAAGTGATTCTCTTAACGTTCACTGTGTATGACGGTGATCAGCGCTCAAAAAGGAAAAATTATGCAAAAATAGTAATCGAATTGAAAAAATTTAACTCTCTTGCAGTACCAAACACCCTCAAATCAAAAATTTAAAACGGCTCTGTGTAACATCGATCCCTGCCAAGTGCATGCTCTCCCCAGTCCTGCGTTCTTTCGCAAAAGTCTGCTAATCTTCACTGAAATCCAAACTCTGGCCACATGCATCTAGATGAATCCAATCAATCGAACGGAACCGTAACTTCAAAAGGTTACAGAATATGCAACTCTTTCATCGATCGATCCCAATATCAACTCCAGCCAACCATGAAAAAAATCAAACAGCAAAAGCAATCGATGCTTTTCAATCCCATTTTTCGTTCGGGCTGGGAATCGCTATCGCAAACTGAATATCCACAAAGCGATGAACGACATGCAGAATGAGCAATTTGCAAATATAGTCAACTGCACCGAAATGCGAGAGCCAATTTGGAAATAACAATATTACATTTTGAAGCTGTTCATTCCAATGATGTTAATGCATATCACCTCTGATTGTACTAATGAAAATGTTGCATTCTACCCTTGTAGGGGAGGAGTGATAGGCAACATTATTCATCAGTTTTTGAAAAATATGAATGTTTGAATATGTATGTAGAATTATATAATGATAATCGAAGAAATAAACTTTGTATTTCGTGAAGATAATAGGTTTATTAAAATCGTAGCAGATCACTGTAAGAAAGTAATGAGCCTTGAGAGAATTCAAATCAATTGAGAATATAAATTTCAAATTTTAAAAAGTGGGGTTACTTACTTCAGGTGTACAAGAAAAACCATAAAAATATATTTTATCTACTAAACATTTTGAAAATTTGGGGGGTTTATTGAGATCCTATTTACTATTCAATAAATTGTCTGAAAGTTTATGTTTATTGATTTCATGATAATAACTTTTGTTTACCAATTGCCCTTTCTGGCTGACTGCAGGAGCGCGAAATTTCACGCACCACCACACCGCGCTAAATCACACGCACCATTACACCGACAGACATATAAATAAATAAGTAGCACCTAAGCTTGTCAGTAATCACCTGGAGATGATCGCAGATACGTCGTGAAATCCTTTCAAATCCATTGAGACTCTGGACGTCCGAAACGAGAGTTTTTTAATTATTTTTCGTGAAAACCGTTCTATCCAACGCCCCTGGCGAGCAGTGTAGGTCACCCCAAAAGAGATTTAGACTCATCCTCGGTATATCTAACAATCGTGGAAATTTCGGAATTCTACTTCAATAATTACGGAAAATACGGGGGTGTTTCTATGAGAAGTGAGAACCACTGTATATAAAGGATGTTTCTTAATAACATGTTTTATTCAAGGGGGTTATTCTTGGGTCCATTTTGTGAAAAAAACTTCATATGAAAATATGTCCTAGACGTCTTGACTTTTGAACTACAGGGTGCTAAAGTTTTAAGAAAAAAATCCTCAGATTAGTTTACGTCCGATCATGGCCATCTAGATGCAATATTAAAAGTGACCCTAAAAAATGAAGTAGGCGTGAAAACTTTTTAAAATGTCACATTCTGATCCAGAATTGTCTCAGAAATAAAAAATGTAACAATATACAGGTTGTTCCATTTGAAAATTCAAAACCGGAACCATTTCCGGTGAAACCAAAAGTGACCGGAAATTGAAAAATATGGAAAAACTCTCCTCTCCACATACCATTTACCCATACCAAATCTCATTTTGATACACTTGATATTCTAGAAGTTATGACTTGTCTAATAGATTCGTTGACACCGGGTATATATATATATATATATATATATATATATATATATATATATATATATATATATATATATATATAAATATATATATATATATATATATATATATAAAGCATCAAATTATAGATAGTGACACCTATAATCTGTGCGGTGAAGCTTAGACCTAATATCGTGGAATTTTAATGGCACGAAATTTCGTGCACATTAACAGGTCACCAACAGATGTCAGCAGAGGCCAACCCACGACATCAATAGTCGAACTGCCTAGTGCCATTAAAATTCCACAATATTAGGTCTAAGCGTCACCGCACAGATTATAGGTGTCACTATCTATAATTTGATGCTTTTAACATTTTCGTACTTGCCGGTAGGTATTAACACGACGAGATATTTGATACGAATTTGAAAGAGACCACAAGCCGTCGTGATGATTGGGAAACCATGAAACAGCTGTTGGCGGATGGTGGTGCTCTCTTGGATTCGTAACAAATTTCTCTTTATCTAGTTATTTGTTTTGCATTGCTCTGAACGCACTAGGAGTACGACTATTGATGTCGTGAATTGGCCTATGCTGACATCTGTTGGTCACCTGTTAATGTGTACGAGATTTCGTGTCATTAAAATTCCACGATATTAGGTCTAAGCTTCACCGCAGAGATTATAGGTGTCACTATCTACAATTTGATGCTTTTCACATTTTCGTACTTGCCGGTAGGTATTAACACTACGAAATATTTGATACGAATTTGAAAGAGACCACCAGCCGTCCTCATGATTGGGAAACTATGAAACAGCTGTTGGCGGATGGTGGTGCTCTCTTGGATTCGTAACAAATTTCTCTTTATCTAGTTATTTGTTTTGCGTTACTCTGAACGCACTAGGAGTACGACTATTGATGTCGTGAGTTGGCCTATGCTGACATCTGTTGGTGACCTGT
The DNA here is from genome assembly GCA_018342105.1 of Gonioctena quinquepunctata. Classification (NCBI taxonomy): domain Eukaryota; kingdom Metazoa; phylum Arthropoda; class Insecta; order Coleoptera; family Chrysomelidae; genus Gonioctena; species Gonioctena quinquepunctata. Next base: position 5,865 of record JAFIRS010002021.1, on the reverse strand, counting down.
TGATGTGCACGAAATTTCGTGCCATTGAAATTCCACGATATTAGATCTAAGCTTCACCGCACAGATTATAGGTGTCACTATCTATAATTTGATGATTTTCACATTTTCGTACTTGCCGGTAGGTATTAACACTACGAGATATTTGATACGAATTTGGAAGAGACCACAAGCCGTCCTGATGATTGGAAAACCATGAAACAGCTGTTGGCGGATGGTGGTGCTCTTTTGGTTTCGTAACAAATGTCTCTTCATCTAGTTATTTGTTTTGCGTTACTCTGAACGCACTAGGAGTACGACTATTGATGACGTGGGTTGGCCCATGCTAACATCTGTTGGTGACCTGTTAATGTGCACGAAATTTCGTGCCATTAAAATTCCACGATATTAGGTCCAAGCTTCATCGCACAGATTATAGGTGTCACTATCTATAATTTGATGCTTTTCACATTTTCGTACTTGCCGGTAGGTATTAACACTACGAGATATTTGATACGAATTTGAAAGAGACCACTCCTGATGATTGGGAAACCATGAAACACTGTTGGCGGATGGTGGTGCTCTCTTGGATTCGTAACAAATTTATCTTTATCTAGTTATTTGTTTTGCGTTACTCTGAACGCACTAGGAGTACGACTATTGATGTCGTGGGTTGGCCTATGCTGACATCTGTTGGTGACCTGTTAATGTGCACGAAATTTCGTGCCATTAAAATTCTACGATATTAGGTCCAAGCTTCATCGCACAGATTATAGGTGTCACTATCTATAATTTGATGCTTTTCACATTTTCGTACTTGCCGGTAGGTATTAACACTACGAGATATTTGATACGAATTTGAAAGAGACCACAAGCCGTCCTGATGATTGGGAAACCATGAAACAGCTGTTGGCGGATGGTGGTGCTCTTTGGTTCGTAACAAATTCTCTTCATCTAGTTATTTGTTTTGCGTTACTTGAACGCACTAGGAGTACGACTATTGATGACGTGGGTTGGCCCATGCTAACATCTGTTGGTGACCTGTTAATGTGCACGAAATTTCGTGCCATTAAAATTCCACGATATTAGGTCTAAGCTTCACCGCATAGATTATAAATTTGATGCTTTTATTTCGTACTTGCGGTAGTATTAACACTAGGAGATATTTGATACGAATTTGAAAGAGACCACAAGCCGTCCTGATGATTGGGAAACCATGAAACAGCTGTTGGTGTATGGTGGTGCTCTCTTGGATTCGTAACAAATTTCTCTATATCCAGATATATATATATATATATATATATATATATATATATTATAAATATATATATATATATATAATGTTTATATTCTTTATTTTCTCGGAATAGGGGCTTAGTCAGTCTATATATTTTTTATTTCATTCGACGTTTCGACATTGTTTATGTCATCTTCAGGTGAAATATAATTCAACTATTATTCTTTCATTTCATTTGATGTTTCATGATCGAATGAACGTTGTTGAATGAAATAAAAAATATATAGACTGACTAAGGCCCTCATTCCAAGAAAATAAGGAATATATATATATATATATATATAGTGTCTGTCATAAAGTTGGCTACATATGGGAAACAAATTTGTTATTGGAATTTCTTAAAAACTCTAATGGCGGTTCGTTTCTGCATGTCTGACAACTAAAAAATCCGTTGCGACTTATATCACGTGACCTCAGATTGGGCGGGAGTTTTCAAAAACGTTGTCTGTGATGCCGAAAAATAAGTCAAATTGACAAGATTCCGAAAAAATTTATTGAGAAAATGTGTTTGGAGTCCACCGAGCACCCCATGTACCAACTTTGAACCATATTGAAAAAAATACCATTTTATTCCTCTACCCTTACTAAGAAATATAATACATTCTTATTTTATCTGGAAACAGCTTTTATAACCTAAATCACATAAGTTTGGATCAAAACTAATCAAATATTTGTGGAATAGACATTTTGCAGGAGATTAATTATGAAAACACGATTTAGTCTTGTCACTAGGTGTAGTCGTGCCCTGTATATTGATGCACATGAGCTTATTCAATATTCTCAACCAGTAAATAAAATCGAAACCACCTGATATTTGTAATTTGAACTTAATAATATATTATTCATCCTTGCTAAATTTATTATTGGTTAGTAAATTTGAACTATATTTTTGAATTTTATAAGATGGCTTCGAAGAAAGATCTACTTTTGTTGTAACAATAACAAATGTCACAATAACTTGCTGACAATTTTGTTGGATTTATCGTTCTTTATCAGGTTTTGTGTTTTTCAATCTATTAATAGAAATGGCCCCAAAACTGAGTATACAAGAAAAAATAGAAATAGTATTGATATGGCGAAAATTATCCTAGCACAATGGAAGGCATCTGACCAAAATTAGCATTTTACTACGGTGGCAAAAATATTGCAAAAATTTAAGGAAACTGGTTTGGTTGAAAACAAATATAGAAGTTTTCACGTTAAGCCTGTTGTAGATAATGAAAATAATCTAAACAAAGTTTTACGGACAGTCACTGAGACACCAAGAGTTTCGACGAAAATTATGGCAGAAATAATTGTTCGATGTAAAAAGAATAAAAAGTGATAAAATGATACTTGTATATCACATAAATACCTGCTTTGTTTGTTTTGCAATTTTTCTGTACATTTTGCCTTTCTGGAACCGTGTACCATTTTCAAGTCAGCGCACATGTCTCAAAAGTTCAGCAGTGGAGTTTAGCTATTGTCATAAGTATGTTGCCAACACTACATTCAATGTGCCAAACTATAAAGAAATATAGAAATCAAAATTCATGAATAAACTTAAGATCTCAAGTAGACAAAATAATGTTGAGGTTGGAACATCCTGTATGATAAATTCAAATCAGAAGGAAACATGGGAGTGACATGTCAAAACATTTGCGAGGTAAAATCATTAAATATAAAAAAATTGGAGTACAGAAAATGATCAAATATGAATTTCACTAAACTCTGTATATATTATGTAAGCTATAGAAATGTAAATTGTAAATAAAACCATAGAATAGTTTAGAATAAGAAAAAGCCCAAAGAAAAAACCTAAAATTTGTAAATAAAAAAAAGGGTTCAGGAAAAAAATAACAAGTTTTGGAAAGATGAAAAATTTTGTTTGAAAAAAAAGCCGTAACAAATTTTGATAATCAATAAATATGAAAATACAAGAAGAACGGAAGCAAATCAACCATTAGACAATATAAAACATATCCATAGACAAATAGGCGTAGAAGTTACCAAGAAAAACCACTAACCTTCAGAATACAGCCTATCCGTGACGTTGCCAACAACAAGGGGGCCTTTCCACAGTGAAGCTGCAAACTCCAATATCCGAAAAACACTTCTAGGATTCACGAGAATACTCGAGAGGAACGAATAACAGGTATTTTTTCATCCAAAACTAAACAAAGTGAGCGTATTCGTGTCAGACACTTATTTCGGGTACTTTTGATGACTTTCATCCACTGATTTCTCCTCATAAGCTGAGTATAACCCACAAACTTATATTTACTAGTTACTTTATTGCGCATGAGCAAAAGTCTTGACATTTTTATTTCACGTTTGGTAAAATTATTAAAATTAAGATAGATTTCGCTGGCTAGGTATTTTCAAGGATTTATTTTAAATAAAAGAAATATCATTTGAGAATTTTCTGGATTTATTATTTATCTGTTTGATCACATAACCACAAATATTTCCACAAAACAATACATTGAACATCGACTTCAAGCAGAGCAACAAGGTGGCACCACTGAATCCTACCATGAGAAGGAGAAATATCATATTTCCATAGGCGTACCGACTGAGCTGTTACAAGGTAAAAAAATATAGATGAGAGAGTATTTGGAAAAGAGTGAGCAATACAATAATCAGAAGCGAGGGTAAATTTTGAAGAAATTGAAAATAAAAATAATTGTTTGAAATCAAATATATTTATACAGGGAAAATATAAAGTTGACATTTGAGAATTCTTGCATTGCCATATTGTAAAAGTGTGAAAGGAGAAAATGGATTTGAGAGATGGTAAAAAAGTTGGTTTGGAAGAAGGTGCAGAAGGTAGAGAGATGGGTGATCAGGAACAAGGAGAGAGTAGTAATGTGAGAGGGAGTGAAACACAAAGTGAAAGTATACAAATGGGGAGTTTAAATAAAATGGATTTAATGAAAGATGACATGAAAGGAATCGCAAAAAATGGAAAGTATGAAAAATGAAATGGAAAAATACTCAGAAAAAATTGAAAGTATGAAAAATTAAATAATAAAAAGTATGAAACATGAAATGAAAGAAAACACAGATAGAATAATAGGAAGTATGGGAATAATTTGAGATAAATAGTGAGCAAAATAATAAGGAATTCCATGGGGTAGTTATACAAAAAACAGATGTTAGTAACAATTCATTAGAAAAAGATGATAAACAAATACAAAATATAAAAATGAATCTTGATGACAATAATAATAAATTTATGGATGATATGAACATGATTAATAGAAATTTTGAGATGCAACAAAGGAAAATAAATGATAAAATAATAATAATGGAAATGGCTGATAAAAATTTTTAGATAAAAATGGAAAAAATTTGCATAAATATGACTATCAAAAACAAGAAAAATTTAAAATCTTGGAAAATGAAATAGTTGACAATGTTAACGTAAACTTTCAGTTGGAATTTTTTTAAATGAAATATATGCATGCACTGACAAAACAAATACAATACATAGAAGGAGAGAAAAAATAAATAAAGGAAATTAGGGAAAAACAATTGTAGGTTTGACAAATTTCACAGGTAAGGTAGGGAACAAAAAGTTTAAAAATATTTTTGAAAGATACTGTTTTAGCAACATTTGAATAAAATAAGATTATGTGGAAAATAATCTTGAAAGTAAAAATACAAAGTTAAAAATGCCTAAAAACAACTTGCTAAGAATCAATGAGAGAAAAAACTAGAGGAAACAAATCAATAAATAAATTATAATTTGGAGAAAGAAAATAATAATATTGAATAACAATCACTAATAGTGAAAAATATGGAATTTGATACAATTATTGGTACAGATCAGTTAGGAAAAGTAAAAACCAAAATAGATTATGAAAGGAAGATATAGAAATGGATAATAAATAATATGAATTTTGAAAAAACATGAAAAGAAATAAAGAGTAAAATATTTTGTGTATAAGGAGAATTAATGTGAGAAATGAAAGTGGAAATGATAATAATAATGAAATATATAATAAGAAATATGAAGGTGATGATAATAAAGAAGGTATAATAATAATTAAAATAAAGGTATATTAATGAATTTTAAATAAGTTAATAAGTTAATTATGTATGAATAAAGAATAGCGAAAGAGTATAGCACAAAGTAAAAGTAAATAAATTGAAAGATTCAGATCAATAAAATATCCAATTCAATAAGAATACAGAGAACAATTGAAGGAAGAAATAGAAAAAATAATAAAATAGAGCATAATTGAAAGGAGTACCAATAATTATTAAAATCTAATAAATATTGAAAATATATATCAGTATAAAATATAAAAATATATATCAAGTGTCATAAATGTTGTTATTTTGACAATTTTTCTGTCTTGAATTGAAGAGAATTCCAAAGTCAGGTGGTTTCTGAAACAAAAGAAAGGGCTATGTCACTCCGAGCGCACCTCTCCGGTCATCGGTTACTCCCGCTACATGGTCCCGCACCACCACCACAAAATGGCGGTTTCATGAGAGAGGTGGGGGATGGTGGTTGTATGTGGGGTAGGGAAAAAGGTGGGGGGGATGAGTGGCCTGTGATTGGTCGGAATGGTGGCGCCATGTTGTGTATGGGAGTGTGTGAA